>JAPYZM010001470.1:0-22717 GCA_030522845.1 Psyttalia concolor
CATTATAATGACTAATCTCTCCGTACACTTCTGCGTTCTTTCCTTAAAAATGTACGAGTGAAATTCACGAGAGAATTCGGTAAAAATTCGTCTCTAGAGGTCCTGACCCCCCCGGATGTCCTAGAGTGTACTGATGATATCTTAAAAATGTGTACGTCGAGTTCATGCATGAAAGATGAAGCCGTTAATGGAAGTACAATATCCAACGGTATTTTTGTAAATCGATTGGACAACAAATTTTTATCTGACACCCAATGTTCTCACGAATATTTAATGAGCAGAATCGTGATAAAAAAACTGGTATTGAATTGTCGAGGGCTTGTTAACACACTCAGTCATAAAGTCAAGGTTAAAACTCGGTCACGCTGAATAATAGAAAGGAATTTGTAAATAAAAAACAGTGGATAAGAAATTTGTAAAAATCAATTAAAGTGCTCTCTGCTATTTTTAAAAATTCCTAATGTCAAATTCCATTTTTTCTTTTGTATTTTCTCTGGTACAGCATCTTCGCTCAATTAAATAATTACCTATGCATATGTTTGTTGTTTATTGTGAATGTGTGACTACTGTGATTTGTATACGAGAATGACGTAACTCGCAGAAACTGAAAGTTGATTGGTTAATTCATTAATTATAGAATATTCGTGTTAATTTATCACTTCCCACTCATTTTCCTCCGTTTTTCCTCCTATTCAATAAAACACTAACCATGAATCGAGGGAAGTTTAAAAATATCCCAGAGCCGAGGCTGTAATGTCACCAAGTCACTTCCAGTCCTCACCTCTCGGTCACTGTGTCTTTTTTTTCTTGTCATCACGCCTCGCTGATAATTTTTTTGCCATTACCCTCTTTTTATATAACCATCCTTACGTACATTTCTTTTACCCCGGATATTACGAGCAAGAGACAATCGCACTTTTTTTAGCGGTAATTGTATTTTTAGTCACTCAGGCCGTGAGGCACTGCTTCGCGAACGGCACTCGTGGATGTCGTGACAATAAATATTATTCGATACTCGACTGGAAAAAATTTTTCTGCCTCGTATAATTACAGAATTTGCTTCTGGCTCATCCTGTAACCTCATTCTTGCCTGGACAGTTGTTCAGGACCTCGACGAAGGCGAGGGAGGCAATTATATGGATTGGAATTTTTTTTGATGTCACTCGGCCCGAAAAATCGCGTTTTTAACCTCAGTTCGTTCAATTAAATCAAAATTTTCAGGCCTGAAAATATTGGCTGACTTATGTGATTAGAATCCGAGCCGAGGGCGAGGCTTATAAAGTCACATTCATCCAAAAATTGTTGTTTTTAAAAAATTTAATTACTCTGGACAAAAAAGACAATTTTGAGTTCGGGTTTCCACACACTGAGATGAAAAAAATCGTTCGATACTGGAGGCAAATGTTTGACTTGGCCCACGGGATTATAATCTTCAGGGCCAGAAAATACTTTTTAGCAGTCGTATCAAAATGTACTATTGAAAAAAAATGTTTGGGAAAGTCCATTTTCAGTTGCCGATTTTTACCCGTAAAGTGGCACTTTTCATTTTTTTTTTTCAACAATTCACTCCTTGCTTAGAATAGCTGACTCTCCCACTGCACTTAGGGCCAAAATAACTTCTTTTGAGAATTCCCAACAGCCAAAGATATGGATCTAGTCTCTGAATTGCATCAGCCATACGGCAGCCATTACGCGCTAGTCGTTCCCCTCGTCACTCTCTCCTAAATCCAAAATAATTGGCCCTGCGCTATCAGATAACAAATCAAAATGTTTAATAAAATGGCCGACGCCCTAAAGGATCACTCCTAATTTCCTTGATAAATTGACATGAATTTCTGCGGCAATAACTTGGGTTTCTCAAGTTTGTAATGGAAGATCCTCTCGAAATCTTGAATTTTATTTTACATTTCCATTCCACAATATAATGACCTTTCCAAATACTAATTCCAAAAAATAGTATATATTACAAGTGTGAAAACAAATGAACATTAAGTTGATTCGGTAATATTTTTAGAGAGTCATAGACCGTTAATTATAGTCATTATAAATTTTGGCAACACCTCATTTGCCGCTGTCTCTAAAAATATAATCTCATTCGACTCGATATTCACTTCTTCTCACACTTGGAACCTAATATTAATATATAAAAAGCCATATTATTATTGTTATCAAAGATATTATTTGTTGGGGTCTTCCTTGAGCAAAATATGCAAGGAGAGTTTTTTTATAACATTATTTGAATGCAATTTGCGAGAGTGTTTGTCTGTGAGGTGCGTGCATTCCACTCATTAATTGTGAATGTTGAGGTTTTGAATACAGAGGGAATCCGGTGAAGAAGATGAGACGGTCCTTTGAAGTCTAATGCAACTCACTAGGAGATATTTTTTTATTAACCCCTCACAAACAACATTTCAATTCAAATTGTTTCCAATTTTTACGCGTTTTATCTAGCAAGGCCGCTAGTTACCAACGGCTTAATAGTTAATTAACGAACGGTTTTAATAGTCTAAAAACGTCGTCCAACGAAGCTAACTCCCATGAATGAGCCAAAGGCTTTGGGCCCCAATTCCAAACTTTTAGAGCCTACGTTAAAGTTTGCGAAAATCCTCATAAAAGGGAGAAATGCCATTAATACTGAAGTAGTAATTTTTTAGGAGAGTTTAATTTACAAAATTATTCAAATAAATTCCAAGAACGCCTCTCCTGTTCTTCGCCTCTTTCCCAGAAAATTCAAAATCAATGCTTCATGAATGAAAAATGTTTGTTCATTCGTCGCTGTGCTTTTTACCACGCAACGAATTTATAAAATTACTCAACTAAATAAACCTCAATTTTAAAAAAATGTAAATTGTAAATAAACTGCAATTGATGTAATTCAGTGAATACAAAACAAAGTGAATCCCTGAAAGGATGGCAATTGACTTCACTCACGCCCCCGGAGACCGAATGGAGAAATTAAAAAATTCATATTTTGATTTTTAGTTCACATCATTTATTTTATGACCACAGGATCGACCGCAAGCAGTCGACATTCCTCACACCTCAATATATCTTTCTCCTTAATTAATTATGTAATTTAGATTACAACGTGTTCCCTCTCGAGTTATCCTCATTATTTTTTTTTTTCATCATTTTGGTATTATAATTAATGCTTTTTAATTCACACCTAGTGCTATTTTATCTACAGTGATATTCCACTCGCTATACAATCGACTCCAGCCACTCGTAGCGATTCATATTTAATATATGATTTTCTCTCGTATATCTCAGTTTAATTCTTCCTACGTACACTTGTTCGTTATTAATTTATCGAGTTTATAACATCTCATTCAATAATTCAATAATAGAGCGATGGAACAGAATAAGTTGATTTTTTAGAGATATTTTTGTAATAAAGATACTTTGATGACACAAAATGTGTCAAAATAATCCACAGCAAAAATTTATACAGAAATTTTTTCCTTCCATATTCTGCAAAAATATAAAATGAAAGAATTTTCATGCAAACTCATTCAATTTATGCGAAAATTCCACGAATTAATTATTTGTAAATATTTATTAATGGAATGTCACAAAATTTTTTCAATTATCTGAAATATTACGTATGAGTTGTATATTTTTTAATTGTTGCAAACATTTATGTTAGGAATTGACCATTAGTTCCGGTTTTAATACTATTATATTGATTCTGCGGAAGTTCATTTCGAGAGGACTAAAAATACTAAAGGCTTCGAATGAATGAGTCGAAAATTATACAGAGTTCATGGAAAAATGGGCCAGACCTTCCGGATATATAAATCATCGATTACTCTTGAATGATTGAGTTCAAAGCAAACAAAAACGTCATCTCCACGTTTATTTTCTATTCAGTACCCAATTGACGTATTTCAATGACCACCGGCTTCTGAACTGAACCCTCTTACGAATTGATTCAATATATTCTATTTTCGTCACTTCAGATATTATTGTTAAGCTATTAGGTCGTATTTAATACAATTATCTTTCCCAGTTTACCTCAGCTGAGATTTTGTTATCTGAACTCTCCACTTTTACATTGACCGCAAAATCTCAGGACTTCCTTGGTAGGAGAAAATATTTTCTTCTCAATTAAAGAACATTTTTAATTTTTGGATAATTTATTTTGTCCTCATATTGAGGAAAAAGGGGTAACAACTTGGGGATCTCTTGTCTCGAGATAATTTTGAAGTGACTTCAATTAATTTTATGAATTAACAGGAGAATATTTTTTCGTATCACAATAATGAGGTTTATTAAAAATATTGTTTCACGAAAAATCATTTGCAAAGCTCGAGGCTCATATAAAACCTAACAAAAAAAATCCGAAGGTCCGCGTCGAATATTTCAGATACTCAAGAAAATAGTGTGGCATTAAAATGAGAATATACCATAGAATTGACTCATTCTGTTTCATTATTCCACCACTGGAATCAATTCAATCAATTATTTATCTTGTGGAATCATCGGATTCATTTAAATTATGTACACGATAATTTATTCATTTTTTTTTTAAGTGTCAGTTTTATCCCCTAATGTACAAGATTCAATGCACGCTCATGGCTCCTTATTCCCTTTCACATTCTCAATGGATTGTATTTCTGTGAATAAAATGCTACTTCTGTTCATCTGAGGGATGGAACGGGATTCGTTCGAAGGACTAATCAATTGCTGCGATGTTTCATTTTCGTTATATCATATTATAATCATTATTTGTGTCGATGTCTGACTATTCATTTACCTCTGCATTATTTAATTCTTATTTTTCCTTCGATTGTATCAACGCGCGAGTCTCCCATCCCCTGTCAGTGGCCACAACATGAGTCAGACTGTTTTATCATTTAATGTTTGTTTATTCGTTCGAAGACGTTGTTTATATTTAGAGCACAGTTACAAACAGGAAGGAAGGAAAAACGTGAAAATAGTTTTCTTTTCTCTGAATTATTAGTTTTCGGTTATACTTTCTTGAATAATCGTTGGAAAATCAGTAAATTCGCGCTATCGGTGAGACTCGCGCTTAGGCCGTGCACGATCTTTAACGAAAAATATTCCTTTTTTTTTTATTCATTGTTCTCCTCATTTTATGATTTTTCTTTTGTCTCTTTTCACACTTGTAATCCGAGGATCTAACACACGTGTAGAGAGAAAAAATAGCGACAATGAGACAGATAGGGGTCTGTGATAACCCGGCGCTCTACGTAGAAAAATAAATTATCGCCGAGGATAATTCAGGAGTCTGTTATAAAAATCATTTGAGTCAGACGTGAGGTATTCACCGAAACTGTAAGTATTCCATTAATGACATTAACCTGTCATTAATTTTTTTTATGTCAGCACATGTCGCTTTAAAAATATCTTACCATTTTTTTTCAGAAAATCAGTCAAATCAATTTAGAAAATTTTTCAATTTTTTAAAGAACCGGCTATTTCATTATTTCTAAGCGAAATAAATCAGAAAAAAAATTATCTCACTTTCAAAAGTGCCGTTGGATATTTTTTTTATTAAACCACTCATTGACTCGAATAATTTTACAACATTTTTCCCGAACTATCAACCAAATCCCCTCATTTTCATTTTATTTATACAATATGATTAACAATCTATCGACTACCCCGAAAATATACTCGATTATATTAATGAATTACTTCCAAAGCTCAATTCGAGTAGTGAGTGTCACTCTTGATCAGACACTGTGGTTCAGGTAATCATCGAAGATTTGAATTTTCTATTTTATCGACAATGGGTAAGACCCTTTGACCTACACACAGACCGTAATATCTCCAAAAAACACTTTTTGAGTCTAGTAGTCACGTCGGGAGATGTGAAGCAGTAGTGATACCGGTAATTTTCCGTAACATCTAGGGCTGGAATTCTTCGTGCGGAAATTACCCCAGACGCCTTACATTTCACCCAATCAGAATTCTGGATATTGATCGGTAATACGGGAACTAATCATTTTAACCCCGGAAATGTTGATAATTACCTACTTTTATTTTATCATCACTATACGTTCTTGAAAAAAATTATCATTAACCACTTTTGGTTGTGTTTTTTTTTGCTTTCCACAGTTGAATCAGATTTTTTTCTCATTTTTTGAAGTAGTTTATTGTGCTATGCTTTATACTTTTCAATATTTTTTTTCATTAGGCCTTGAAAACGCCCCATCGCGGTTTTCACACCCGGTGATAGAAAATATTGGATGTCCCATAGAGACAGTTTTTCATCGCGCTGTGCGAAAAATGACTTTATAGGCACGCCTGGCGGGTCTAAAGCGTATTTTTTCTACTCGCTGGGATGAAAAAAATCGTTTCATACTCGTAGAACAAGTGTTTTTGGCCTGTGACATTATATCCCTCCGGCTTGCGTTATAAACCTCCCATAAGTAAAAAGGCTTTTCCGCACTCGTTGCGAAAGAGTATATTTCGTAACAAGTGACAAAAACCACTTTTTTCACGAGTTACGAAGAATATTTTTCACCACAATGTGTCGAAAAAGTACTTTTCAGTCACTCTCCGCATAGCGTCGAGTGACTGAAACAGTACATTATGTCACCAGGGACGAAAAGTACTTTTTCGACACATTGAGCTGGAAAATTATGTTCGTAACTCGTGAAAAAAGTGGTTTTCGACTCGCGGGATTATATCACTCGCCTTCGCCTCCCACTCGCCAAAAACCATTTTTTTTCACTTGTTACGAAATATACTATTCTGATACATCTGATTTTATACTGCGAGTCAAAAAACACTTTTATCACTGTATGAAATACATTTTTGTTAGCTCTGAATCAGAAAACCGCGTAATAACCGAGCGAGCGAGGTTAAACCCCCAGTTTATTGTGCCTATCAACTGCCAAAAGCTTTTATTATTGCATTCAAATTGCAAAGCATTTTGTAGAGACATAAATCATTATTTACATAAATTTGACTGAAAAATATCAACAGCGGTGGAAAATTTCGGTATTTTTATGGAAAATTGACCAGAAATAAAGTCACCGGTAATTTCACATCTCCAGTCGTGTTTCGTGGCACTCAGGCCTGCAAACTCATGTGGGATCAATAGATTGAGGCGGTCTCTGTGTCGAATCACTACTAATTCACGTACTCCGTCAGACCACCTGACATCACTGGACCTCGTACAACAAGTAGGTGATACATACTCTCTCTACTGTTTAATTATACAACACTCTATACCACCGACAAAGTTATCACAGACGCGAAGAACGTTTTCGCTAGAGTTTTCCCCTGTATTTAATATCTAACCCTCTTCTCTGCTCACCAGACATTGATATACTTTTGATATTTATTATTTGCACATTAGTCTAGACAATGGACAATTACGCGAACACGTTCTCCTCGTTAACGATCCAGTTTGATTTGATTTTTTTTCTTCTCTCTTAACTCTATCGTTAGGTTTTTTAGGTTTTTCGGGATTTTTCTTGCTTTGGAGACTCTCACTCAAGTTCCTTCTTCACGATAGCCACGATGGGGTGACTATGACACCCCATCGCTCAAATTTTGCGTCTCTTTCTGGCTGGAGTGGAGTGATGGAGAATAGGAGATTAATAGAAATATTTGGTGGTGATTATTTTGTTAATATCTCGGGACGTTAAGGGTCTAGAAGAAAATTTTATATAACGTTTTTTGTAGAAAAATTCGGCGGCTGCAAAACATGTTTTGTGACATTTTCGAATAGGATGAGTAGTTTTTACGTTATCTGCAAAATTAACTGCTGGTGATTGTGTAATTGTTGACTTTTTTTGTTCATATTTGACGTTTTTAATTATTCTATTGAGGAAAATGTCAGAAAATATTACTTGCACTCCATTTTAGGACCTTTAATAAGATCTTTGTTGTATCTAGTTTGAATGATATTTGATAAATTGTTTCTATAGGAATTTTTCACTCATTTGTTATTATTTTTGTTAATATCCGATGTATTGAATTATTTCGGTCGTAAAAAAGCTCATAGGCTACAGGAAAAATACTCTGACACTGTTCGCTGGTATTAACTAGTTACTGAGATGACTCAGTAATTAACAACAAATGTGGTTCAATTTTTCTAGAATAAATTGGAAATAAAATTGAATAAGAGAAAAATGCTCGGAAGGATTTTTTGGAGCATAAAAAATCTCTACTAAAAAAATGATCATCAAATTTTTTAATTCCCCAGTTTCCGATATATCCACAAAATAATAATAATAATGTATTGTTCTATGAAATCTCCTACTGTTAATCACTTCACAACTTATTTGACCGCTCAAAATGTTCCTTAATCGACCAATGGAATAGAAGTTGGAACACAAGAAATTTGGTATACTCCACGACGAAATAATCCCTAATTAATAATTACTCTAGTAGTTTTCTTTGAAAGCCCGTTAACAAGAAAATGACAATCGAACGCGAATTCGAAGTTATTTCTCCTTGAATTGATATTTCAGTTAGAGACGAATTTTTTATCTCGCAGTTTCTCCGGTATTAACATCGTTAAATGTAATATTACGTTGTCATGACGTAAATGTTCTCAAGGACTGTGGAGACAGAGTTTTTTTTTCTTTCATTCCCATATTTTTTATCCTTATTTCCTCTATTGATAAATTATCTGATGCGTCGGTTCCTTCGGAATGTCACTGTCCAGATTTAAGTAGGCGCCATTTTTTGTGATCAGGTAATGAGTGAGTAGCTGACCTTTTCCCTTCACGAACACCATTCCCCGTTGCTCGAAACCGTAGCCAAAGGGCTCGAGGATTTTTCTCGTTTCATCAGTCACCTGAAAAAGACATTGACGGGAGCAAAAAAAATTGCGATAAAAAGTCATTCGCCGGGAAATTATTTCCAATGGATAATGCGTAATTCTGGCCTCATCGTCTCCATGATTCTTTATTGTCTGAGAATAGATTCATGGGGTATTTTTAGAGAGGAGTACAGCCTGTGGACGTCTATTGATTTTTTTTAATTGCAAATTTTTGCTTTAATGAATGAAAAATGTTAATTGAATTTCTCATTTAATCCGGCGATTTAAACGGATTATTTTCATAGAAAATATGGTAAGGTACAAGAAAAAAAATTAACTATTTTTCATTACCTCACTAATTGTTGAGATAATCCAGTAATTGAAGAAAAAATTTTTTTTTCGTTTCACTACCCATTTCTCTATTGATTTTTGTAATTACAAATTTTTACTAATGAAGGAAAATGCTTTATTTAATTTTTTATTTTGTTACGGGGGCTTCAAGGCTATCGTTGGAACGCTCTCCATTCATTTACAAAATTATTTGCAACTGAATTGAGCTACTTGTTTCATAAAAAATATTATAAGCCAGAGAAATCTATCATTTTTTATTAACTACAGTAGTTGTTAAAATAATTCAGTCATTAGAACCATAAAAATTTGAGATTTTTGCAGATTTTTGTTTGCAAATGTCGGAAAATTATGTTCAGTGCGTAATTCTGACTGCACTACCTGCATGATTCTTTATCATCTGAGAATAGATTCATGGAGTATTTTTAGAAGGGGAGTCTGTGCAGGTCTATTGATTTTCTAAATTACGAATTGTTACTTTAATGAATGGAAAACGTCCATCGATTTTTTTTGTGACAGAAATTTCGATTTTACTCTTCAATCTTCTTCACTCGCTTCCAAAATTATTTGGCCGTAAATTATCATCCAGTATTTTATAAATATTTGATCTGTTCAATTATTTTTCGCGGCGAGTAAAATTGCGGTAATTTTTTTTTATGAGTTATTTTATTTTACCTGCAGATGTCCGACTTTCCCTGTGCTCTCCATCCGAGAGGCGACATTAACAGTATTTCCCCAGATGTCGTAGTGCGGTTTTCTGGCACCAATGACCCCAGCAGTGACTGGGCCATGGTTGATTCCCATCTTCAGAACGAAATGATTGAAGCTCTGTTCATTAATACTCGATAGGGCTTTCTTGAGCTCCAGGGCGAACTCGACCAACGCGGAGAGGTGGCCCCACCTGGGGCCATCCTCGAGCTCTGCGTCCTCGGTAATCCCCGAGGCAGCCATGTAGGTCGAGCCTATCGTCTTGATCTTCGTGATGCACTTGAACTTGCTCTGATCGAGAATCTGATAGAGGGATAATTATGTGGTGAAGTCAGTGGGACTAATTGAGAGATAAATGGGCTTGTTAACGTAGCTCAACAGCCGACAACGGTATTATCCCGACTGCACTGCGCATTTCACATTTTCTGTCTTCAAATTGTTCAACCAAAGTGGGTGAGCAAAAATTTCAAAAACCTCTCCCACCAAACACAATTCAAATCAAATTTTGCAGTGTAAATAAATAAATAATATGTGATTACATCATAAATAAATAATTGACTTGGCATATTTTTTTTTTCAATGAAAACGTTAACTTTTAATTAAATAAAATTTCGAAAATAAACAAATAAAATTCAAATTTTAATCTTTAATCTCAACATAATCGCCACTGGATTAATTAATAATTTTGAAAATTGCTTTTTTGGGAAACTAAAACTGGAAAAGGCAGTATTTCAACAATTTTTTTCTATTCTTTACGAAATTTTCAATTGCCCGCAACTGTTGACCTATTTTAAGTCAGAGTTTTAAAATGCTCGCGGCAGGATTTTTCTAATGATTTCTCGTTAACTTCTCGAGTCAACTGAGTCAATTATGATAACTTACAGCATCGAAATCCGAGATGACTTCATTGAGAAACCTCAGGCACTCCAGTCCCTGATTATTGATACTCTCCTCGCTATAAAAATCCGCAAAAGTTGGCATACTGGCGAAGAGTACACCGACCTCGGAGTAGCTCTGGCTGTACAGGTCATCGTGATGTCTCGTATTCGACAGATAGTACATAGCTACGTGGGGCGGTAGAATGTTATAAATCAAGGCGCCGTTACGCCTCTTCATGTCCGCTGCCCTCTCCCGCTGCGCCACCACCTCACGTCCACGCAGAAACAGAATTCGCCTGGATTTCTCCGTCTGTGTAATAAATAAAACGGCGAGTGAGGGGTTGATAATTTTCTCCATTCCGTGCAATAAAATATTTCACGACTGGGAAAGTGGCGGGCTCATCAATAATAAACGGCAGTCATGTCTGGGGGGAGAGAAGTATTCAGTAAAAATTCAGTTCGATAAAATTGAGACGGAAAATTCGAGAGACGGTCTCGTAATTTTTTATCTAAATAGTACGCGAGTTTCATAAATACTGTTCCCGAATTACCGAGTGGGTTCGTAATTTTTATTCAATATTTCTCTCCGTGAATATTCCGTTGAATTTTTGCACTCGGGGAAAAATTGATCAACGATTTCGCTCTATTGATGGCGGAACAATAATCAGAAATTTGCTCCCTCAGCCGAGCTGTCGGCGTAAAATTAATCGACAACCAATTCCCGGGGTAATTGCCACCCCTCACGCACCCGCTGTATTCCTCACTTCCCCTTCTAGTAGTATAAACATACGTTGCACTCTCCCCCAATCGATTGTGGCACCCGGGGAGTCACTTATTGTCTCGAAATCCCAAGTCTCCAATTCTCTCGTAAACCTAAATAATCTTCTTGGAATGAAACAATCAACGGTGGACAGGAATTATTAATTGGCATTGGCCATCCCTTCAACGGAATGGGGGGGGGGGGGAGCCTCGGAAGAATGATCACGTTTTTCGAGGGGAAATAATTATCTTCTTTTTTTTGCATGATTTTTCCCCCAGTAATCACGTTCTGTGGATCGAAATCAGCTCCAACCAGCCAGGACGAAGTATTTGAGCTTTTTCTTATAAAAAAAATTGCATTTAAGGATTGTTCTTTGTTTTTGGAACAGAGACACGAATTTTTGCTCACTAATTATGCAAAGGGAAGAGATGCAGTTTGAAGTTTTTGGTTTCGCTTTGTTTTTGTTGATATATGTAGAAAACTTTTCTGTTGTCAAGTTAAATAATTACTTGCTTTCCTCCTTATCCTCGTCCGAAAAAGGAGTCTTTTTCCCGAGTAAGGTTACTTTTAAATTAATTTTATTTTTAAAAAATGAAAGGATCAAACGTAAATTTGGAATCTGAAAATTTAAATTTGGCATTGAAAAAATTTCTCTGCCTCGCTCGGAGGTTTCAAAATGTGACATTCGAAATTCTCTATTTAGAAATTAAAGAACTCGATTTGAAGCTTTTGAAAAATCGAATTTAATGTCTCACAGAGAGGCGGAGTTCAAAAATTCAATGATTGAAAAAATTTCGGCACTTAGTCACTCGTTTTTAGTGACAAAATCCATAAAAATGAGGTACTCACTATTTAATATCAGAGTTACAAGTTTTAATCTTCAGAATTAGTCTCTAATTCTTAGGTTAATGTGAATCAGACTTGAAACTCCCTAAAAATTAAGAACCAATCCCCGAAAATGACGGACTAGTCTAGGGCTAATTCAAAACTTTAAGAGACTTATAAATTTTTTCGTTCTGTTGGCAATCTGAATTTTATTCGAAACCCTGAATTTAATCTCCGAACATTTCTTAAGCCCTTTTCTCTCAGGTTGCGACTTCAAGTCCTAAAATGGAATTTTTAATCCTAAAAATGAGCCTTTCAGTCTCTCTTGACCTTTTGAAGAGCGCCAGTCGATTATAAATTTTTAAATCATCGCAATCTTCAACTGAGATTATATTTTTTCTTGTGAATCTTACCAACAATTCAGAAGTGAAATATACTTACGTATCTGGCGACAATGACGAGTGTAACAGCGACGGTGATCAAAGTAGCTGAAAGTGAGTACTTGAGGGGCAGGGGGACTGGATCAGACGAGTACGAAGCCATGTCTTCCCGGTCCAAACTGGCCCCGAGTATGAGAATATTGACTGAACACTGTGTACCCGCCAGTATGAACATGAGTACAGATTTACCCAGATAACTTATGTACGCCGGCATTGAAATTACAATCAGCGCTAAAACACCCACGTACGAGTAGTACGAGGGATATGGACAGCGTGATGACTTTACAGAGGCGTTGGTGGGTGGATCCGCCTCATCTATTACTGCACAATTACCCTGGGGAACAAAATCACAATTTGAGGTGATTGGAGATTCTAATTAGGGCAACAACATCGTAAACACGGTGGTAATGTATCAATAATTTATACGGCAAAATTTCTGACACTGTTTTTAATTGGATGCGGTATTTCACTTGTACGAGTTGACTTTGACGTTTTAATTATTCTCTTGATTTTTGTAATTTTATTGCTCGCCCTTGATTTTCTTATAACAAAATTATTTTATATTCATTTTTAATATTAATTGTTTAACTGGAAAAGAAATCGAATTATTCGTGAGATTGCAAATTATTAAATTGGAATTGATTTTCTAAAATATTTGAAAAGGCACTTCGAACGTGTTTATTTGTTATTAATTTTTATTGTTCTATAATGAAAAATTTCGAGCGTTCCAGCATTTGATAAGTCTGACTGGAAATTAGAGAACTATTATTATCAAAAAAAAATCGAGATTAAGCCGAATGATAGAGATAATAAACCCGATCTTTAATGTGTCGAGAAAGGTTTTGATCAGATGGAATTTCAGTTATAGTATGTAATAAAGTTTTTTAATGGGTTTTTTGAACTCACCATGTCGAGGATAATAAAAATACTGAGGGAGAAAATCATAAGTAGCGCGAGAGTCCGTCTGAGCCATCGAGCACGCACGGCACTCCCTAAACACGTAGCCCCGGCTAAAACGATGGCAAAGAGTGTGACCATACCTACACCGCCGAAGGTGAATTTACCAGAGGGTTGAACCCTCCAGACCGGCGCGGCGCATATCATCACCAAAGGCCCACCTAAAATTTGATTAATTATTAGAGGATAGAGGCGTAACCAGTTCGAGTAGAAGCACGAAATCATGCGTTCAATTTTAACTCATTATTTTTCAAATATTGCTAAAGCTGACAGATTATCAGGTTTTTTCTGGAATAAATTTTTAAGTTCTGCCAATACTGTACAAAATAAATACTTCATTCAAGTCGACGCTCTATTTTACAATGATTTTCACAAACTAGTCATTTCTTTTCGAATGACTCGTAAGCCCAATCGATTCAACCACTCTTGCGATTTGAATCGAGTGCAAAAAATTCTTAATTCGTTTCGAAAATTTCCTGAATCACGTGGCGATATATTTGAATCAAACGAAAATGTTTTTTGTATTGGGTTTGATTCAAATCCGTTTGTCTAATAATATAAATAAATTATTGGATTTACTTTCAAGTCCACTTGCTTTCCACAAAAATTCGGCTGCAATAAATCTCGTCATTTACATTAGACCAACTCTGGTCAATCAAACCCAGAATTTAATTCTGGATGGAAGAAGAAAAGCCCATGTTCTTTAAAAAATTCTGCGTCCACTCCGGGTCTGATTCATTAGGAAATTTCTACTTGACCGGATTTTTCTACTTGATTGAAGCCAATTTCAGCTCGAGTCGTTTCTTCGAAAAATAATCCACTTTTCTCGGCCAATCAGTTCAACAAATCAACAACAATTAATTAACATCGGTTTGAACTTTTTGACTCGGTCGATTTTGGCTTGTTTTTCTTAAAATATTGGGCAAATATTATTTTTCGAGCAGTCCCCAAGCGTGCAATTTCCGTTCCTCTTTATTATGTCCATAAAAAAACAAGTGGTACGCTCGTTGAAAGAATAATACACAGTTCATTGGCTCACCCAGTAACGAAAGTGGTGAGAATGCTTCTCCACTGCTGTGGAAGGCATCCTCGACATTGGGGTCCTTGAAGTTGAGTGTCAGCCACGACGCCTGGCCCCTCAATTCCGCACCCCCCACTAGGGCGAATAAATATCAATGACATAAGATACGGAGGGGTCTATTGCTACATATTTCATAAGTGCCAGTGGCATTCGCTACCTCGACTGTCGAGCTCTTTTCGGAGCCTCTCCCGGAAGTCCTTAGAGTCCTCTTTGGCGTTCCCCTCGTCGGCATGATCCAACATCGTCTGCGATGTCTCGGGGCCGGTCAGCGATGCCACGCTCTTTCCTGTTGCTGGCTGGAAGGGCTTCAGTGCTCTCACGATGAAGTACGTGATGAGGCCAGCTTTTGCCAGGGCCTCCTCTCTTCTCTCCCCATACGCCGGCTCCACCTCGAATTCTCCGTTTAAAAAACTCATTGTCGTATTGGAAATGTGGACACGCCTTCCATCGCCATAAAAATGAAGAACCAATTAAATACAATAATCACACTAATCTAGTCATTATTTTAATTATTAATTCATTTTTTTTATCAAAAATCACAGCTGCGCCGAAATTTGCAAATCTTATTTACTGGAAATTTATGAGCTGAGGATAAATTCCCTGGGCATAAAATTCAATTTTATTAAGCCCCGAGAATTGGCCAGGCAAATTTAGGAAATTTTATTTTTGAATTTTGAATTAATTCGAAATTGAGACATTTTACGTTATTTTTCAGCGATTGTATAAAAAATGCGGTACCTGATTTTCTGATGATAAGATTTCATGAGAATTGGTGGACGAAAACCCCCCGAGAGAGTGAAATATTTTATTTATTATTCTACTATACATAAATATACCCAGAACGACTTGATGTAGAAGATGTCTAAGGATTTTAAAGTCTTCAAAAATTTTGATACAATTCGTGAAGATCTTAAAAATTTAGACGACACTTGAGACTTTCTCCCTTCCCTTCCCAGTGAATAAAAAATGATCTCATTCCATTAGAGGACCTCTTCATTAGTCACTCGGATTTAAATAAACTACAAGTGAAAAAATATATCCTTAAAAAGTGAGATAAATAAACGATCATTTTTCAAAATGCTGAAACCATAGAATCACTATGAAATATTTTCTAATTCTTCAAATAATAAATCAAACTTCAAAGGGCTTCCCTTGAAACCCGTGAATTTATGATTTTACAGATTTTTTTTCCAGACATTTTATCGTAAGCTCCTTCCTCCGGTAGACATCCGGAAAAATTATATAAAAATCAGCGAGGTTTCATGCTGTGTTCTCTACAAATTCGCTGCAGAGATGAATATTTCATTTGAAATCCGGGACGAGTGAATTTTTTAGCGAAAAATATTAATTATTTTACCCCGCCATTCCACTGCTCTCCATTTTATTCGCCAACACCACGTCCTTACTGTAAACGTCAAATTGCCACTGTCTCTGCCCAAGGACACCAGCCAGAACGGCACCCGTGTGTATACCGACCCTCATATCCACTGGGCTCTGAGTCTTGGCTTGTACGTACTTTATAGCCTCCACCATTGATAATCCCATGTGGACACAGAGAATTGCGTGATCCGGGCGCTCAACGGGTGCTCCACTCACGCAGTAGTAGCAATCACCCAGGATTTTTATCCGCAATTGCTCGTACCTGATGACAGAAAAGATTTTCCCGTGTTTTCATCCCTTCATTTATTACGAACCAGAGGGCAGACTAAGATATTAAACTAACACACACACACACACACACACACACACACACACACACACACACAGTTAAAAACTGCCGGTGGATAAGTCCGCGCTCTGCGAGGTGAAATATTTTTGGAGTGGAATTCAAGGATTTCTACTATAAAAAAATATTAATAAGAATAATATTAAGATTGTAAATATTATTTTTTATTAATTATTTCAAATATAACATTAAGATACCGACGTTTGTCAACGTCAAAGAGTAATGTCCATGCACAGTGAAATAATAATTATTTAAAAAATGATTAATAACGGAAAATTCCTATAAAGACGTCTATAAGGAATCTGAGAACCGCTTTTCGGAGAAATCATTTGTGTGGGTTTAGAGCGATTTCGAATAATGAAAAACATCAAAACAAACGGGGTCTGAGGTGTTCCCCTTGATAAATGTGGGCACGACCGTAGCCATTTCGTCGGTTTGTGGCTCAGTTTCGCAAGGAGCGCGCAGCGGACTGGTGAAGTGGAGACGACAAGCGTTTTGATAAAGTGTAATTAAGTGTCCGTGGTGAGAACCGAGTGTCACCCCCTCGCGAAAGTGATTCATTGGTCTCTCTGACAGTCTGACCCACACGTGAAGATTTAATTCTTCAATAGGAGAATTTTTCATAAATTTTTTTGCCGACAGAAGGGTCGGATGAGTTGCGTGGGTTGGCTGTTGGAGGAATCATTGCTGATAATTTTTAACATCATCTTTGTGTTGTGCCTTGTCTGAGTCTGTGTCAACGTCAGTTGTCCTTGGGACCAGACCACCACGTCCACGCCGTCGGCTCCGGGTCACGGAAAGAGTGGGAGGTATGTATTTTTTGGATTCGGTGTAACCAACATGTTTATTTCCAACAAATTGAGATTTAGGATGAGGACATCTAACTAATGTTTAATTTTAGGGTCTAGGTGGCGTCATACTAGACATTTACAAAAAAAAAAATTTTTTATTCGGCGCGACAATGTCTAGATGGGAGTTATCCCGATTGGCCGAGGCTTAATTACTCAACTAATAAAAAAAACCCACCTATTGTTATCACAAAACTAATTTCGCGAGCTGAAGATATCTCTCGCTTGGGTCTAGAAGTCCGTAATTTGGTCAGAGCATGTACGAATGTCAGGAATTATTTATAACTTGCATATAAAAACTGCACGAGGAAGTGGTGTCTTGTCTCATGAAATCAAAATATAAAAAGTGGGAATCATGAATTTCAGATATAACCTGTAACTGTCCTCAATTGCAATGAGTTCAAAGAAAAAGCTCACATAAACTCATTCTCCTAATTTTGATAGAAAATTCTAATAGCGTCTGATTAAAAATTCCGTTCACTGGACGCGGTTACCACTTTTTCAAATATCGGACAATCTAAAAAAGGTATCGGAGTGCTCAGAGATAGTCTACTCATCTCTTACATGACTCTAAAAAAAAACCCACACGAACTCTTTTATCTCCCCCAGTTCCACGAAAACTCTCCCTCAAACTGAGGTCAACTCGCCCCAGTCCGATCTCTCTCCCAACCCAAACAATACACTCCCCAAATTCCCTAATTGCCCATAATCTCCGCATAACGTCTCCTTCCGCAATAAATTTCCTGACCTTTCCCTTACCCAAAAACTCCATCAAAACAATCTCCAGTCACATTGAAAATTCTCCGTTCTTACCCAGGATTCACATTCGCCATTTACCCCTAATTTGACTACCAGAATGCAACACGGTATTCCACTATTCCCTGGAATCCGTGATCGAGTATCTCTGTCACCCTCACTTCCACTCCTACCGATTGTCCTCCCACCCATTCACTGAATCGAATTCCGTACCTTAACGCTTACTACTATTTTATGTCCCTCGATATTTCGTGTTATTCCTGCTTCCTCCGATACCTCACGTATTTAGTGAATTCGAGAGGTCGACGAGAAAAAAATTGGAGCACAATATTTATTAACATCAAAACGCCCATAAACACTAGTCAACTAATTGTCACTTAGAATTGAATCATTGAATTTCCTGCGATATTTAACGTCTCAAATTAATTACCAAAATTAAACATCACCTCCAGCAGATGTTTTAGTGAATTGAAAATTCAAAAAAAAAAATTATGCCTCAATTATCGGAACGTCCTATAATTTTCATTGTCTTCTGAAACTGATGTGGTTTCGTTTTATTGTCACGATTGAATTCTCGGGGTATGGATGTTAACCACGAAAATAGTTTATCAGCGTTTATTTATGTATAGAGGGACAAATAATAATTTATCATGTAGTCTTTACTGATTTCAATTGACCAATTCACTCCTGTAGGTTGAAATAGTTAACAAATCGAGAAATGAAAGTAGGGGAGGGCAATAGAGAAATACAAAACAATAACAGAACAATAATAACTATTTATTGATTTTTCTTTGTTTATTTTCCTTAGGATACCTCGTCTTATTTATACTTCCCTTCATTATCCCTCCCGTCTAGTCAATTTCGGGGGACGAAGAGAACTAAACTACAACAAAATAGTTGTTTATTTCAGTCAATATTCCGCTCTATTTGTGTTTTCATCATTCGTCCAACGATTTCAAAAATTCAGAGGAGGGGGAAAGAGAAGTTTGCGGAGTAGAAAAACAATATTTATTTAGAACGTCATATTTAGTTAGCTCAATCCATATTTCCTGCGACTTTTTTTCCCTCCAGCCTTTCATGTGTGTATAAAATTCAGGGGGAGAGACAGGAGGAGAAAGTAGGGTGAGCAATGATTTATTCTCAAGGAAATATTTATCCGTTTCTCTTAATATCCTATTTGTTTTCCAACGGGGAATTTATTGTTGTCGGGCCGAAAAACAGTATCGATTCTTCATAATGTCTTGAGGTTCCGAGGTCTCCACTGCTTTGAGGCAGTTGTCAATAAAATTTTTATATTTGCCCTTCCGTGGGTGAGTACATTACACTATCACAGCAGAATAGCGCACTGGGAGGATTTTTTTTTCGTCACGCCGTGACGAAAAAATATTTTTTGTACTCGTTACGAAAGATACTTTTTTGAGAGCATTTTTGATTTTATAAAAAAAACAATGTCCCAAAAATTGTGAAAACAATATCTGGCATTGAAAAAAAAAGTTTTCGTCAACAAATTTTTTACTTTCCTCTAAAAAATGAGAAGCACTCGATTTATAATAACAACGAACCCGAGTCAAATTGTTTCTGCAGCAAAATATTGCGGAGAATTATTAAACAATTAAATTTACGACGAAAAAAATGATTTTGCACTCGGTACGAAAGATACTTTTTTGAGAGTATTTTTGATTCAATAAAAAAATAATGTCCCAAAAATTGTGAACACAATATCTGGCATTGAGAAAAAAAACTTTTCATCAACAAATTTTTTATTTTTCTCTAATAAATGAGAAGCACTCGATTTATAATAAAAACGATCCCGAGTCAAATTGTTCCTGCAGCAAAATATTGTGGAGAATTATTAAACAATTTAATTTAACTCGAGTTTTTGTCTCCAGTGTTAAATATCTTGCGCTTAAAAATTTTGAAGTCGTAAGGGTCTTCATAATATTATAGACATTTTTAAAAATTATTCTTCTCTCAGTGCAGTTTTTAAAATATGTACATCCATAAATACCGACTGATTTGATGTCGATAATTCCCGTATTCTCCCGGAATTAGATAATAATCGGATCATTCATCGTTGAGTTATAACATATTGTCTGGAATTTTGTTTCCATCTCCTCAAAATTGAGGGGACCCAGCCCTCAGCAATAATTCAGCAACCCTACGTCTGGTTCCATTCCGTTCACTACTCCACGTGTTACAAAAAATACGGGGGAGCCGAAAAATCCAACCGAATACTCATTGCCGTCCTGTTATTTATATCCCGAAATATTTCTCCTCGTATTTAGGATACTCGAGGGGCCGGGGGGACGAAATACACTGCTTATTCGAGAAGATACATTTGCCCCTATGTCCCCGCTATTCCGCACGTTAAAAAAACTCAAGAGGAGGAGAATCAAGCGCAACATCCATTCACCCTATCATTATTTATTCCGTTCAATATTTCGTTTTATCCTCGTTTCCATTGCCACCCCACGTTGTCGAAATATTCAGTCCAAAAAGAAGCAGAAAATCCTCTGGAGGGACATCTGCTATTTTTATTCGTGTTCTATGTACCAATGCACTTAAAGCGAGCGACCCCAGTTCGGATTTCATTCTTTCTACCATTCGCCGAGTTAAAAAATACTAGAGGCGATGGAGACCCGCGGGATTTTTCCCATTATCATTTATACCCCTCAATATTTCCATCCATACTTACTATTATAATAGACTGTACAGATTTCAATTTGCAGAAATTATGCGAACAACAAAATTTATTGTATTAAGGAAAAAGAGAACCGCTAGGGCTTAGAAAAAAAATTCATGCATTCTAAAGTTATAAGCAAAATTTTTTGGTGGGGAGGTTATACTTCTAAAGTCAGACGCATTCAGATGATCAAATTGTTTATACATTTTGGATAGAAATATTGTCTAATATATAAATGCGAATCCTACGACCCAGGGAAAATTAAGTAACCGAAGTCGACGCGTATAGGTCTTCCAATGAATATTTTTCCAGTCGAAGGGAATTAGTCAATCATCGCCGCTTCCAATTTATCGAACCCCTCAATTTGTTATTGAAAGGATCGCAAGGATGACGAAAGAGTTGTATTCAAATGTGTATCATCAAGAGTCGGCTCGATTTCACTCGAGATATTGAGGCGATCCAAATCGAATTTTTTCAAGTCAATCGATGTCTCCACTGGGATTCGACTCAAATAGACTTGGATCAAAGAAAAAAATCGACTGCATTCAATTCAATTTTTCAGATTGAGTCAAGCCGAATCTTTTCCATCCGATCCCATCGGATTTTCGATCGGTTTCAGGTCGACTTCCTGAGCCGATCCAAGCGACCTCACCTCAAGCTCAAAAATCGACTTGAATCCAACCGTTTCGCAGATTGAAATCCCTCGAAATTCCCCTCGATTTATGCGGAGGATAACGACTTGTTTCGCGGCAATTTGTCAGTTTGATTTACGATTATTCCGTCTCGTATATATTTAATAAGAAATATTTATCCTGATTTCCTCGGCGCTCGGCGTGTACGAAAAATTGAATTGAGGAGAGTCGAATAAAACGATATCTATTCACGTTCTTATTGTTATTTATTCCCTCCGATGTTCCGTTTTACCCCCCTTCCTTAGCATTCCACGTCCACGGGAAATTCAAGCGGAGGAGAAACTGAATATCCCACGAGGCGCATATTTCATTCCTACCTGTTCTGTAGTCTACATTGCCACCGAGCAAGAGAATCAGCGTAATCGATCGATAAGACAAAAAGAACAAGAAAACCCGGAAGAATGCATGAGCCACGGGTGGGAGGCTAATTCACTGGGGGTTTTTAGCTCCTGTGTGGGTGGGTCTGGCAGTTGTGGTAGTTGGCCCCGATGATACGGGTATTTACCATTCGCTGAGGCGATCGAAGCGTGCAAAAAGCTCGTTTAGAATCTTGACGAGCTCGCTGGCGCTGTAGGTTGATGAGATGGCGGTGAAGCCGACTATGTCAGCGTAGAGAATGGAGACATTCTCGTGTCTCGACATGTAGATCTTCTTGAATTGAGTGTCCATGGAGGCGCCCAGGTCCTGCCGCATTTTTACCGCCACGTGCTCGGGTAGGACACTCAGGAGCAGGCGCTCCTGCTCCGCCGATTGCTCCTCGATTACCAACTGCGCTTGGAGACATTGACGGGTCTCCAGGAATGCCCGGCGCTGCTGGTACTCCGCTAAGGAGTAACTCGAAGCACCCAGAACTGCCGCCGCCAGCGATAGCGATCCTGTTATCGCCTGGAAATTGATATTTTCAAATTAATTTTTATGGTGTTTGAGGTGGGCTTTTTGGCGGGCGGTCTTCGGGAAATTTTCATGAGGAGAAATTGTTTAGTAAAAATGACTAAAAAATTAATAGAAATTGTGGACACGCCGAGAGAATTTTTAATGTGGTGTAAACAAACTTTAATGAGAAGTTGGCAATTTTTCACGGATGACTTGATAATTTTTATTAAGGAGTCAATGAATTTCACTGACTGGTTGGGTAATTTTTATGGTACCCCTCGATAAATTTTAGTGAACAATCGACAAATTTTACTGAAGCGGTAATTTATAAAGGAGCGGTAATTTCTAGTGAATTTTGCTCTCCGTGCAATACACAAGAGTTTTTAATTTTCTGAC
>JAPYZM010001471.1:0-18312 GCA_030522845.1 Psyttalia concolor
CCATTTTTTTTCACTTGTTACGAAATATACTATTTCATCTCAATGTGTCGAAAAAGTTACTTTTCCGACACAGCGTGATGAAATAGTATATTTCGTAACAAGTGGAAAAAATGGTTTTTGGCCAGTGGGAGGTTTAATCCCACGAGTCAAAAACCACTTTTTTCACGAGTTACGAACATAATTTTTCATCTCAATGTATCGAAAAAGTACTTTTCCGACACAGCGTGATGAAATGGTATATTTCGTAACAAGTGAAAAAAAATGGTTTTTGGCGAGTGATATAATCCCACGAGTTAAAAACCACTTTTTTCACGTGTAACGAACAATATTTTTCATCTCAATGTGTCGGAAAAGCATTTTTCAGTCACTCGACACGAAGCGGAGAGCAACTGAAAAGTTACTTTTCCGACACAGCGTGATGAAAAATATAATTTACCGATTTTGTGTGTAAGTCTCTGGTGTTGAGTTGTTTAACGAATATTTGACGAACAAAATTATATTTTCTTTGGATGACCAAATGCCGAAAAATTCTACGGTAAAACTCGAAGAATATTCCACTGGCAAAATAATTATTATGTATTTTATGGTTATATAAATGTTTCTCTCAGTGGAGTACATATATTGTGTAAGAATGTAGAATGAATAGGAATAAAATGTATTTATTACGTAATGGGATACACTTACAGAAGAGAAGAGAGAGGAATGGTTTATTTCAATTGAGTGAACTTTCTGTGCTTCAAATAATTAATTTTACTCAATTTGAAGTGCCAGGTATTTCTGCAAATATCGAACTGCATGTGAACCCACTCGGTTTAACCGGGCTCATTATTTAAATACTGACACGGTATTATATGGCTATCTAAATAATTAATTCGTATTGAATAAGTTCTCATTACATGGACAAAGATTTTTTTGCTTCGGATAGAGGCTCCATTGGATAGAGAGGAAAAATTGTTTAAGCGGAATGTTTAACAACCATTTGTTTCGTTTTAGTGGACTGCTCGTTGAAAATGAAGGAATCGTTAACAGTAGGTAATATAACAAATTTCGCTGAAATAAATAAATAAATGTAAGAGGCATTTTCTGCCAGTCGAGCGTTTCTGCTGCAAATCTCAAACACCCTCGCTGATTTAATTGTTTATTCGTATTGTTTCTCACGGGAGATGGCGGCGAGCTCTAAGCACAGCTCCACTGAATCACTATTTTCGAGCATTATTTTTTATTCATATTACCACTATTTTCCAGATTCCACAACTGAGCTACGCGTCTACGAGCACCGAGCTCTCGGAGAAGAGCCGCTTCGAGTATTTTAGTCGAGTCGTGCCGCCGGATAATTTCCAAGCTCAGGCAATGGTTGAAGTGGTGCATCAGCTCGGTTGGAAATACGTGTCGACAGTGGCAGTTGAGGGTGATTATGGAGAGAAAGTGAGGATAGTTGATTTATAATTACTCATAAATATACATTTTCCATTATCAATACATCAATGTGATGGTGAATTGTGAAACTACCGTGTTCCAATGTGGAATTGCGATTTGATGATATGAGAATTGTTGGGATAATGGTATTTTCAGGGAAATTGCTGGTACAAATTCCAATCGTATATACTATTGAATTCCAGTTCAATTTCGTAATTCAGCATTTTTTATTCATTATCGAAATGGTTTGAGATTCCCCTTTTACTCCAGATAATTTAAGTATAAATTTCGTGGAAAATTTCGATTAATTTTATTTGGGTATTGTAAACGAAGGTCTAGACGGTATTGATCTTGTTTTTTTTTTATATAAACTAACTAGTAGAATATGCAGTTGTTAAATTATGTTTAAAATTTTGGGGAACTCAGAAAAAATGTTCCTTTTGATTTGGGCAATTATTCTGAATTGAAACGTAACCTACCTCCCATTTAGTTCTTTAACTCAGAGGGTAGAGTCAAGTAAATCGATTTTCGATAAAAATATATCAGGAAAATTTCGACGGTTAAATGCTCTATCGATTCCTCTTAAGCATAATATGATACAGTTTAAACGCCGCGAAGATAGTTTCAACCAATTACTGGACTATATTTATTGCAATAATATTGGTTTTTCAGTGAACGCTAATGAGCTTTATTTGTCCCATAATTTATCTATTTCTTGGAATTGCGCCAATAAAATTGCTAATTAGTTATTAATGAAGTGAAACAGCAACACCGAGAGGATGTGAAAATTCAATCCAAATTGAATTTCAAATGAATTAAAATTCCTGGCATTGGTTGATAGCAACGGCAAATGTAAATTTCGTTTTTCGATTACAATGGAGGTTGGATCGTACGAGAATAGAAAATAGGGGAGCGGCATAATTTAAGCGGCTGGAGGGAGGCTGAATAACGAACACTGAAATTTATCTGAGCGCCCTTTTATAAGCTTACACAACAATTTTCTAAGAATTCTTCAACTTCGAAACGAGCACCAGCCTCTTATCGCCTGAGAAAATGTTAGGGCAAGTTCGGTATTTCCTCCATCCAAAAGTTCACGATTGATGATCATTAACCGCTCGAGAAAGTAATCGAAATATTCAGGAGCTAACGATTTTTGGTTCATTCATGGTTGTAATGAGTTTGGTAATTCCCGGCCTAGAGTATTATTTTTTCGATTTAGAATAGACTGACAGAAATTTCCTTTTTCATTCATGCGGAATTAATCATTTAAAGTTTCTAACAAATTTGTTTTCCATTAATTTTACGTTTTTATTCTACTATATATTTATATTAAAAAAATTACTTATTCGGTGTACATAAAAATGCAGTAAAATATGAATTTCAATCTGAACACGATCTATTCATTTAATTCTAATAAACAATTTCTCTACAGTCTTCCGGCATTTGATTCGCGTGTAGATCCATAATTTAATTAATTGACTTTGTTCGAAATTCCAGTAGAAAATTTTTCTCCAGTGTATTGTTCAAGAAGAATAGAATACAAGTTCATAGTGAGCGGTACTCATGGTTCAAGGAAAGTTAATTAAGAACGCGATTCTCCATTAATTTCGTCTTTATTTCCGCTCATGTTTTACAACGTAATATACGATTGAATCCTTTTCTTTCAATCAATTGAAGAGAAAGAGTCCCATTGGAAAAACAATCCACAATCGCCCTTACCCTCGCCCCGGATAATTAGTTTCAAGAACCGGGAGCAATTGTGATTGGGAAACGTGGAATCACGAAAGGAGAAAAACGAGAAAATATTATTTGAGGAGTGGTAAAACCACGTGTGCTCTTGCTCACAATAAAGGCAAAACCAAAGCATTTTATCCCTCCCTATCGCCAAAGTGCACTATAGAACTCGATAGTATGCTTTCAAAGATGGAACGGTGGATAGAATGATCTCAGTGTTCAGATAAGGGCTATAAAGTACAGCTGTGGATTTTTTTATTGACGCTCTGGCTGTAAGAAAATCTCAAGTCACGATTGCTCTCTGTAGGCTATACGTCTATTCAAGGTGAGACCAATATGGCACATGTTGAGAAATAAAATCGTGGGAGAAGAATAGACAAAATCATCTCAACGGGTGGAAAATTCTAAGGCAGATTATCTATTGTTCTATAATAAATTCTAACGCTATAAAATTGTAAAAGTGTACGAACAACTAACTTAATTGCAGTCATTGAAATTGCACGTTAATGAACTCGTTCACTAGCAAAGAAAATTCATATCTGGATTTATCTATCTAATGTACATAAACATTTTGACAAGAATTGGTTTAAAAGTGACAAACTTCATTCAACCTCTCCAATGCATTGATAAATTCATTAAGACTTCATTAGAAGAAATTAATTAGCTGTCCCACGTCACTTTGCTATCGAACGTTAGTAAACGAGTTTCCCTGAGGGTTTCCAACGAAATGATCTCTGATATTTTCTCATTTTTTCTCAAAACAATCCGTTAAATGATTTTTTTTTTTTTTAGGGAATCGCAAGCTTCATCAGTTTAGCTGGAGAATACAGCATATGCATAGCAGTGAGTGAAAAAATCTTGAGGAACTCTCGCAACGAGGACTTTGATCGTATAATTGAACGGCTTAACTCCAAGCACAATGCAAGGGGCGTTGTGCTTTTTGTTGATGAGGATAATGTGAGGTAAATTTTATGATGATTATACTGCCACTTTCACTGGATTCATGCATCCTAACGAACTCATTTAGGAGTTTCTATTTTCATCTGAAGTACTTGCTTCGCTACAAACTTTCGTTATTTACGCGCGGACCCAAGTGCTAACGAGTGAACTTTTGCCAAAACAGTTTTTCATAATTATGTTTTTTTTTTTTTCAACCTTCTTCCATTGGATTTCTGGAGAAAACAAAGAAAACCACCACTGGCACGTCCCATTTGCCCTGTATTCTTTTTTTTTGTTTGTTCTCACTTTTTGTGTTTCCTTTCCCAGGGTGAGTCAATTTCCTCAAGATTTACATGTCACGATTTTGTCCCTAGTCGTTCTTTCGCCTGTGTCAGCTGCATCCTTCACACTTTGTTTGTGAACTGTGGTTGAATATCTCCTGGTGGAAATAATTGGAGTATTGTACTGCTGAGACAATACGAAAACTCATCCTCGTCCTCTTCATTCCCTGTATCATCCACCTAGAAAGGTGGTTTCAAGTTTGTAGGATAACGGAGATATTCAGTATTTTCATTATCGAGAGTGCTTTCGCGTCTGTTATTATTGAGCGTTATTCTGTGAAAATAAAGGATCAAGTGAATAATGGAAACAGTGAAATAATGAAATATTCGTGGTTTTGTATTTGCTGGTACGAGATGAGGGCATATTATTGAGGGGGAAGTTTTGTCGTACTGCGATATAAATCTTCCACTAGTGGTTGGTTTAACTCGAACGGAGGGAGGACGATTAATTCACTTTGATGATCATTCCTGACACTCACGATGAGGAGGTATTAATCATTTGGAGCTCAGCCTTTCTGAAGCACTCGGATGTTCATTGACAAAGTTATGGGGGGAGCTATTGATAAAAGGAATGAGAATTCATTGGAAATAATTTACGGATAATTCGCCACAGGTGGTGGGGAATGACGTGTATTCATGGTAACTTGAGGGATATATATAGTGTGGAGGGGATAAATTCTCATGAGTATTTTATCGAGGAATTCACGAAGAGATCGAAAATTTTCATTCATCAATATAATAAAAACTTTGTCCAGGGAACTTTCAGAAGTGGAAAAAAATCAAAGAAATCAGGTCTTGATAAACGCATGGCATAAAATGGGGTGGCTTTAGCCCTTGTCGCTTTCATAGGTCCCCTACTTTGGAATGTAACCAATGAAACCCCTGATATTGATTTCTTTTTACAAAATACAAAACTTTTATTATCAGTTAATAATTTACAAGGCATCCCACTTGCTGATAAAATATTGCATGTGTATTGTGTGAAAACTAATATTGAATTAAGACGGATTAATTCCGAGAGAAAAGATTGCACTGAAAAACTCGCTCGTGGCTCTCTTCCGCCTGGGTTTATCTGATTTCACTACGAACTGGAAATTGAATATGCTTTTACCGAATAAATCAGTTTGTGTTGAATTCATAATTTCCAGAAAAATTTCCACACCATCTGGATGTGAGAATGAAATGCAAATCCATTTTTTTTTCTCGCAGTTGTCATGTAGACTACAACGCGAACTTCATAAATAATGAAAACCTGTATGCAGGATATGAGAAAAATTGAGAATGGAAAATTGTGGAAGTCATTTGAAATAACAGGATTTTCCTTCCCTGTTATTGGTGAATATAAATGAAAAAAATCTCAGCCGTTCCAACAAACAAGTGGACCAGTATTTGCGATAAAATTATCCATCGAATAATTACACTTTTAGATTAGTTTTCAGCGACTGTAAACGTACTTGAACGACATCAACTCGGTTATTTTCTACGTTAAAACCCCAACATTTATAATTGGCTATTAGAGCCTCAACCTGAAACTGAATTCAATTCTCAAGTTTAAACCATTAAAGGTCATTTGAAAATTCTGAAAATTACACAAAATTATGTATTTATTTTTTTTATTTGCCATTTCATTAGTTTTATCGAAGTACTTTAGCGACTTGAAACCTCTTCTCTCGCCTGCCTCTCCCTTCTTTCTTTCATCTCATCATTATCTGGGGTATGATGGCTGCCTTACGTCTAGCTGTGCCCCATTCGAGCTAGGACTGGACGGGAAACTTAGCTTGGATGCCCGCCGTAGCAACACCACGCTCGCCTAACCCTTACGACCGGGCGCAAAATTCTATTTATTGGCAAAATAAACCGGTTTTGTTATTTTTTGAAGATCTCAATAGTTTTGTTAATTTATAAATAAAGATATAAGGTTTTTAAGGTAATCAAAAATATTTCCAGTCCTCCTGATCTCCCCACGAGTATTTATTCCTGAGAGTCCAATGACTCAAAGACAAACCTAGGCAATGGTGGTAATTTAGGCGTCAATTCAGAGGTTACACAATAAGCTTTCGAATGTCTAAACGTACCTATCGTATATACACTTCGTCAGAGAGAATTATCGTATAGACCGAAGCAATAACCCTGGTTACGGACAAGAATTGTTCTGCAAGGGACAAGGCATAAGGGAATCAATGGATTTCCGTTGTATTACATTCAATCAAATTATGGATCCCAGTCAACCGAAATTGGTTGATTTTTGTTGGGGGAAATTTCCTCTCCTATATCCTCAGGGATATCAGAGTGTAACCGTTGGCTTCAAAAATTGGATTTGGACGATGGCTCGAGCTCTTACATGCCAATGTCGATAAAAATGATGGTATATCCTGAGAAACATCACAACCTCTTTTATGGTCGAAAAATAATACAATTCATGAATTACTACTGGAGTAGACTATCTGCGGTACTTGTGACAAGTACCAATTCAATTGCAAGTTCTCCGTTATTTTCCATGAGTAATATCGGTAGTTGCCCTGTAAGTTTTCGGGAACTCTGAGGGAGACATTCCTGTCTTCCATGAAGAAAATTGTGTTTTTCGGCTGATTGTAATGGGAATTTTCACTCGCGTGCCGTTGGAATCTGAGACGTAGGTGTCAGTTTCGAATTGGGAAAGTATGCAATATTTATTCTCAGACGAGACATCGTGAGGTACAGAAAAATATAATTCTGCCTGTCAAATATTTTGTAGACACACTCAGAGAAAAGATTGGCTTTGCTGAAAAAATATATATTCAGCTGAAACTTTGTTTTTCAGATCAGGAAAATTGTTTCCTAGAAGATGATTTCCTTCAGTGAAAGTTATTTATTAATTATTTCTACTCGATAATTTACCAGTCGGATAGAATCCACATATGTTTGATTAAACTCCGAGAACCCAAATATTATGTTGATAAACGATATATTTGACTGGTAATCAAAGCCTTTATCGTCAAGTAAAAATTTTAGGTGAAAAAAAAAATCTTTTGGGTGATCTTTATTTTTTTCGTGAGCAGAACAAATTAATTTACCTCAAACTATAGATTTTCTCAGAAACAGAAAATATATTTTCGGGAGAAAAAATTATTTCTCTCTGTGCAGCTAAATAAAAGACATTTATACACAAGTTCCAGCGCTCAATTTTTTTTCACAAAATATTGGATTAGCAAAATGACAGTTTCTTTTCTCAGTGGGTCCCCTCAGTACATTAAAAATTAAATAAAAACGGATACACTCTTTTGACAGTTGAATAAATATTGTGAATGCTTCAAAATGTATCAATAGCAATTTGCAGTGGAGTTTTTAATGTATGGAAAATAAAGTGAGCCCTAAATCAAAAAGAGCTCAGTGAGAAAAAGATTGTGAGCTCTGAGAGACTTAAAAATCTAGGCACACAAGACGTTTGAGGAAGTTTTAGGCTTGTTCTTTAAATACAATTGAAATGGGCTTGTTTCATTAGGAGAGGGTAGTATAAAGAATGGGAAAAACTGCTGTTTAGCAGAAAACGCGAGGAGTAATTTCTTGCACACGTTTCGTCCTTCTCAGGACGAGTGGGCACATCCGACTATCGCTACCCTCATCCCAAGGGCATTTTCAGGCTTGGCTACACATGACGTTTTTCCAACTATCGTATACTCGGGGTTATTTATCACAGCAAAACACCCCGTAGTGTTGTTTTTTTTTTTTTTACACACCATGTACCTTTGTTTTATTGTCGTCGAGGGGGTAAAAGAGGATTATTCTCTCGGCGTTACTCCCAATGAGAACAATTTCCATTTACGGCCACTGATGGGTTTTTTCCGCGTCATCTCTCGTGTTTTTATCTCTTCGGGAGATTAATTGCTCATCATATGTACGTATGATGCATCGAGTAATTCTGCACTTGCAATTTTTGACTCATATTACCCAACGCAATTTGTCATCATTCAGCAGATAAACAACGTATTTGTTGAATAAATAGGGAATAGACGTTCACACAGAATGTAATTTAATCTGCAGTATCAATCACTAGCGTCCTCCTGCTTTAACATTAAAGCTAGAAGTATCCATGCTGTAAAAAAGTGCGTGATAGAAATATCGTTTGTACTTTTTGAAAAATTTTAATAAGTAAAATTTTTATATATATTTTGTTTCGGAAATTCGAGGTATTATTCGGAGATTTTAAAGTGTTCTACCATTCAAAATTCGCAATTTGATAAAAAGGTTAGTGGAACTGGCGATCTCTGTTCAATAGTTTCATAAAAATTTATAAAAACCTGAATGATTTAAGTAGATCTATTTTTAAAATTTTTTCGTAATTACTAAATCAGCATAACTCGGTACTGAATAATAATGGTTTAATTAAAAAGTCAAGTACGTGGGGAAATTCTCATCATCTTAGTAAAAATACGTGGGAAATTCTGTTAACCTCCCGTGAATCCGAAATCGTTAGATTGCTTTCAAATAAATTGAATGTCTCTTCCCTGAAATTAGTTGTCAATATAGCGTTAATCTGATATGAACAAAGACGAAAATAATTTCTCGACAAATCAAACTATTCGTGGAGTGAAGGGTGGTTTTTCTAATAAAATTTATCCCCAATTTTCAGGATAATTTTTCATTAATTTTCCCTCCAAATTATATAGAAATACTCTCCGAGTACTCGTAACAAGTAGTTCCGTGAATCTCGACAGTCATTACATTCACTTTGTTCCTGGCACCGCGTGTGCATAATTTTCATCCCTCGATTTAAAATCGTTCCAAGCCTCGCTAATACTTTTAACATGAGCAGACAGAGGCAAGAGAGCTCAAGTTAATGGAGCTACCAAAATTTTTTTCATTCCTTTTTTTTAAATTCTCAGTCGACTAACTTTTTTCCATACTTCTGCTGAAAGAACAATGGTAATGTACGCTGCACAGAGTTGGAAAAAGTGGCCTCGCACTCAATGACATTCACATTCATTGACCTCTTTCTCCGGGCAACCCTGAAACGTTGACCTTTGCTATTCCACAAACGTTTGTTGTACACACAGAGCTTGGTACAAATTTGCATCGTTATCGTACCTGCAGGCCATTTGCCACGGGCGAACATTAAGGCGAGCTTTAAATGAAGCGGATGAGATTGAGGCTAGGGAAGATTTGAGTGCTCAAGGTAGATAGAGACTCTATTAAACCATAGCAAAATCCTCTAGAGTGAAGGACTCACTCAACTGAATAATTCATCATTTTTTAATTCAATTAATTTATTCTCTAAATTTCCAGGAATTGTGACACTTGGAAATTTACAATGTCGTCAAAATTTTCCCGACGTAGATAAACATTGTGATGATTGTTTAACATTCGAGATCAAAGACTAGTGGGCTCAGGAGAAATTAATTATTGTGAAAGGCCAGCCGAGAAAGTGCAGTTTATCCAATAGAACGTTAAATATTTACAGAGCATTTTAGGATACGGTGAAATATTATTAAAGAGGAATTTTACCCCATTCGTACTTAGAAATAAAATGTAAAAAAATAGTAAATAATTCTTAAATAAAATCAACCATTTTCAAATTGGAAATGTATTTACAAATTGATGAAACCTGACAACCGAATGGAGAACGTATAACGTGTCCAATTTTCAATTAACGTATAAATTCATAAATTGGAGAAACATAAAATGGATAGTCCTCTAACTGAAAGCCAAACAAAAATCCTGAGGTTTAATTTTCCGCCAGCCGTCCATTATGCCGCGGTCTCCCCTACTTTCATTACCTGAAAGCCATAAGAATCTGTCTCTGCCCACATACTCTTCGAACCCCCCAAAAATTTCTTGCAATAAAATTAAGCCCAACCTGTTGATGATTTTATCCCCCAGAAAGCTGCTACAAGCGACCATCAGAGCCAACCGAACTGGCCAGTTTATGTGGGTCGGCAGTGACTCGTGGGGTGCTAAAGTCTATCCAGTAAGAGACCAGGAGATTGCTGCCGAGGGTGCAATAACAATTCTACCCTTCCGCAATCGTCTCGATGGTAAGTGTGTCACAAAAAGAAAAAAAAAATCCCCAGAATTGAAAAGTATTTCCAGCACTGCTGTCAAAGCAACATTCACCGATGAATGCAGCTCCACAATCCCTTTGACGAGATGCACTTCATTCCCACAAATTGAAATCCGCCTTTTCCATCGAGAACGTTAATGAATAACACTGACTCCTTAATTATTTTCAAGTGTACTCCATTTTCCAAGAGCTCGTGTTTCCCTTTTCCCCGTATCCATTCTACTCGTTCCATTTCCCCCCATCCCCATCTCAATCATTCTCTTTTTACGATAACTCCCAGTTGGAGTGCTTCGTGTGTCTATTTTCTTTTGCACAAGCAACAATTTCAAAGTGAGATAAAAGCCATCCCTTCAATCCTTCACAACAGATGCGCAACGATGCGATTTTCAATGTCTATACAGGAGTAGCATTTGATCATAAAATACCAGCAGCGCGGGCTTATGGACTTGGTAATGATTGGAAATTACGTGAGGGAGGGAGGGAGGGGGGGGGGGAGACAAAGCGACAGAAAGAGCGAAGGGAGAGAGATAATGACGGTGATAGTATAGCTTTTATCACAATCATTCATTACCACATTATTTATCACAATATTATTCGTCACAAGAAGAATTAATTATTTACAGCATCGGATTTCAATGGGACGAGAACAATTCGATAGTCACGGTATTTTAGCCAGTGGAACAATATCTCGCGAATTTGGGGGCTCTGGGAGGTAATGTTACGGAGTAAACAAAATCCCAGTTGCAACGGACGAGGCTATTTTTTGTAGTGATTTTCAAATTTTGAAGTTTGGAAAGTATGCTTACACTCAGAGGAGGAATCGAGAGAAGCATTACAGAAAAATATTTAATATTTCATTGGTTTTATTGACGTAGCTCTCGACTTGGAACCTCTCTTCCAGCTTACCTTACCTCCCTATTTTCTGCGGCATCATTGCCGCCTTACGCCTGGCTGTGCCCCAATCGAGCAAAGCATGGACGGGAGAGCACGTAAAACCCCACTCGCTCAGTCTGCCCGATTGTGCAGTGCCCTAATGTATTGCTTCATCACACTGACTATAGATGAAGCCACTGAGCCTCTAACATCCGTAAGTTTTGCGCGAGCGAGATATTCCCAAGCGGTCACCCATCCAAGTACTCACCCAGCTGAACGCTGAAGTACAGAAAAATGTCGCCGTGGTAATTAAAAAAATGTGAAATTTATTGATAAATTAATTTCATTTCACACTGAGGCAAAAACGGCAAATCAATTGAAAATTTTTTGGTTTTGAAAGAGAAATAATCGCCAATTCGCATTACTCCGAGTGGAATTTAGAGTCAAAACTGCGATAAACCTTGACGGTTCATTTGGATTTCAAATTATTTATTTTGAACATTTGACACTCGTTCGGCAGTTTGATAATGACAAACTAAATTAAATTTATATTTAATGTCTGAGGTAGCTTCAGGCAAATGCTTTCAAATAGTTAAAGACATTGAAACAATTTTTGAACAATCAACAAAATTAATCTCACCGTTTTAGTACACTCTCTTTCACTTCCTTCCCACATATCTCCTATGGTGATATGACTTTGAACCATTAAAATGAAATTACGTGAGAACCGAGAAGATTGAAAGCGTAACGAGGTTAAAGCGAGTGCAGAGTGGATAAATTTCTACGGCTTTTTAGATATATAGCGTTAACATCGTTCCAATTCATCGTGTATAGTTTAAATACTATCGAAGTTACTGCTGTCCGAACCATGTTTCTCATTGATTGGCATCTCCAAAGCACAAAAAAAATCCTGAAAATACATTGAACGTATTGATTGCGGAGTTATTAGATTGTCTGTTAGTCTTCATTTTCCACTGCAATTTCGCGAATTTTTTCTTTCATTCTCATCCGTAGGTACGAAAATGTACGAGAGTGAATGCGATTGGCCGATCGATACTTATGTTCATGTTTTATGTATGAATACATTGACAGAAAAATGTTATTCTTCCAAGGGTTAATTCCATGTTTTGATGCAATTAATTGGATGAATCCTTCATTCATCCATTCAGGCATTTTAAATTGATTATAGGGATACAAATGCCTGTTGATTGAAATGGAATTTTCCCCGATGTGAAATAAATTCATCGACGGGGACCAATGATTGCGCGAGAAATAACGTATAATAATAGTTGTAGTCAGAACCTGTTCGTTATTTATTCTCCTACTATTGTCATAGTAAAGTCTAGGGATGCAATTAGATAATAGGGAGATTCTTGGGATTATCGAGGGGGAGCTTTATTTTTGATGATCTTTATGAGTTCCATAAATTAATTCGGCAGCTGTTACAGGCCTTGAGATATGAAAACTGGCCATTAGTGCAGGGGAAAAAATTATTTTTTGATGATTTCTTTCATTTGTAAATGAGATTATCGTTATAAATCAATTGATCGGCTACTGTAGTATTTATTTTTCAATGTAGAAACATACAATATTGTTTCAATGCTTACAATAAAGAATTTCATGTGGCGCTTGAATTAATCATTGGATGATATTTTAATTTATAAATTCAGCCATTTCCAACACTGAGAGAAAAACGCACTTTTGGCTGAACAATTAATTCTTGGTTCAAGAATATTTTTTACTCTCATATAATTCTTCGGCCAATGTTTTTTTCTTGTCCCTTACGTATGCACGTTGTTCAGGGAGAGAAAAACCTTCTAATTTTCCGTCTTTGGACAATGAAAAATACTTACGGAAGAAAAGAAAAAGATTCGCACAAGAATTATGCCATAGTAAAAAAAAATTCCTGAAGTAAGAATTAATCTTTCAGCCAAAAGTACGTTTTTCACTAAGTGAATGACCTATGGAAACGTTAATGATCGTTAAGGTACCTCCGCCGTAGCATCTGTGGTTCGGTACTTCAAAAAATGATTTCCAAAATTTCCAAAAAATTTGACCACGCCATTTTTGACATATGCCACGTCAAATTTCAAGTAAAGACAAAAACAATTCCGGAGTGCCTTAATGGAGACTAAATTTTCCGGGTATTAAATCGGCCCTTTATAAATAGAAACAACTGACTGAATAAAAAAGAAAGAGTGGGACGTAGAAGGAAGATTATTTTTGGATGAAATTTTGGCTGAGTAAATTAAACAAGTGGATATAATGTTTGTTTTTCAATTACGAACACAGGAAGGTCCATTTGTAATCTCTTCATGAATGATTTCCGTTATGTGGTCATATTATAAATTGAACAAATTTTCCGTCGTGTGCAATATTTTACTTTTGGCTGGTGAATTATTTAAATGAAGGATAACACGAATTATATTCCGATCCGGTTAATCAATTATTTCAGTGACGTAGTGAAGTGTGGGTGTGTAAATAGATAATCGTGCGATGCTTGGAATGCTCGAGATTATGCTCTATTTTGGATGAATAATGCATTATTCTAAGGTTCTAAATCTAGTACATTAATTCACCAGTATTCATACTCTTTGGATTATCTGATAAGACCAAGGGCAGAAATAGATCAGAATCTTCTGTTCTTTGAGTAGGCTTCAATGATTTTAAAAAACGTACTTTTGGCTGAAAAATTAATTCCTGGTTGAGGAATATTTTTTACTTTCACATAATTCTTGAGCCAATCTTTTTTTCTTGTTCCTTAAGTACGCACGTTATCTAGGGAAAGAAAACCTTATAATTTTCCTTCTCTGGATAATGAAAAATACTTGAGGAACAACAGAAAAAGATTCTCTCAAGGATTAAGTGATAGTAAAAAATATTTCTGGACCAATAATTAATTTTTCAGCCAAAAGTGCGTTTTTCTGTCGGTGCAATGATTTTTTTCGTGGCTTACGGCTTCTGAAAAAATGATGAATTATAAATTAGAAAATTTTATTATTGAAATGTCTTTCTTTCTGTGCCCCCTTCATTTTCCCTTATTCCTGCTTATTCTGTCAATGAGAATAATATTCATTAAATTAATAATATTCCATTAACTTGTCTATAATTGCCAAATGAAGCTATTATTTACAGAAAAAAGTTCCGAATTAAAAAACCGGCCGGGGAAGATGGTACTTACCTAATGATTTAGTCTTAATCATCATCGCAGGATACCGTCGAATGAGAGCGACGTAAAATAACGATAAATAAAATTATTATGGGTGGTGTTAAAACATCTTCATCAGAGATAAGAACAAATGATTCGATGAGAGCTGAATCACATTGCGAATTGTATTAATCAGCACAACTCTGCTTCTTGTTATGGCGTAATAAAGTTTGGATGATGATGATCTTTTTATCAGCAATGCCTATCAATGAGTATTGATTTTCAATGCACATTTTAAGGATTCTATGCATTCGACCTAGTACAATTAATCCTTGATATTGCGGAATAATTAATCTTTTTATTGGCTTCGAATAAAAGCTTAATCGATATGGAATGACTCCAATAAAAGGTTTTGGAAGTGGAAAAGCTTGTTTGCTTTTTGTCGAGGTAAACGAACATAATCTCCCCTTTACTGCTTTCAGATTTCGATGTCTATTACAAAAATCTCAGGCCACGGGTGGGGGACGAGTGCGGCGGGCAGACTGAGAGGAACGTACCACATCCGAAATTGCCCGAGAAAATTGTCAATTGTCGTAATGTGTGGTTTCGGGAATTCTGGTCGCAGCATCACAAATGTATATTTGGGGGATCGGCGTCGCAAGCCGGAATTAAAGGATGCACTGGGGATGAAACAATGACGGAGTACGATCAAGAGGGCCTCGTACCTTTTGTTGGTAAGGTGTAAACTCTCTACGTAATGAAGCTGTCATTTATTTTATATTTAACGGTATACCTCTCAATTTTTACGATTCATCTTTTTTTCTCGTACCAGTTGGATACGCATTTGTTACTCTCAAACGCTCTTGCCAGTTTTTACGGATTATGCTGCCCTTTTTTCGTTCTGTATACCCTTAGTTCCTTTTCTTTTTGAAGTTTCGAGATCTCTTGCCATCAAAGAAATTCAGGGAGGGCACATATTTTTTTTTAATACCAAAAATGTTTTATGGAAGATAGTGGAATTTTTTTTTTATTCCGCAAGAAAAATTCCCGCAAGGAATATAGTAAAGTTTTTACGTTTTATGGCATTTATGATTGATTTCACGTAATGTAACGGGGAACGAAAATGTCCCTTGACAAGTATTGAAAATTGTAGAAATATTCAAGTTTTTACCGATAGAAAAATGGAAATTTCTATTTTCTATAGCAAAAGTGAAAAAAAAAAATGTTATTCATATTTTCCGCAGAAGGATCAATCTAGAATAAATTAACAAATGAATGTGCTAATTATATTTATATCCAATTCAAAATTTTCCAACATCCAGAAAAAAAATTAAACTAGCCAATGCAAATAAAAAAAAGAGGAGACAGTTTTTCATTGCTCATTCCCATTACAATTGACGCTTGCAAAAAAAAATAAACATTCAAAATGATTTTTTACATTCCTTAACGAAACACAGCACAAGGAGAACCCAAAGAAAGGGCTACAAATTCTTGGATTTTTTAGAGCCATTTTTATCGATCATTTGATATCAAGTTCTTAAAATCAATCGATTTATTAAATTACTCGATTTTTTTTCTCTTGATTAACAGAAGTACCATTCCTTGGCGGTCTGTACCAGAGCTCCCACAGAATCAGGAAAAGGAATCGTCAATCAATTATTAAAATAATGAAGTAATCAGTGATTTCAGTCGAGCAGCTCATTTCCTCCCAATCTTGGTATTCTCGGCTAGAGATTACCATTCCACGATTACATTCCACCAATTCATTTATTTTTATCCCAGCTACAAACATATTACGCGACCCAGAGAGAGAACTGCAGTCATATGTCTGGGGCTGGCTCTTTATCCGGTGGATTTCGATCATGAAAATCCCTTGTTAGGGGAATTGCCACTGCGACACTTTACGTACGCCAGCTATGGGCCCCACTATGTTACGATGATAAAGGACAAATGGCAACACGTGCTCTCTGCACTACCCCCGAGACCTCCAACTTTAGTACATGTTTTTTTTTTTCCTCAATTGGATAAGTTTTTCTTTCCGTGTAATGCTATTTCATGCCGCCTGTTTCTTCGATTTTCTCTGTCGGTTTCTCTCACTTGTGAAAAATTTATAAAAGATCGTACCTTAGGAGCCGTCTGGTCTCTGTCATTTACTTTACAAATTGTCGAGAACCTCTGGCATTTTAGTTCTCACGATTCAAGATTAACTCGGTTATGTTCTTCATCCTGTATAGAACAATGTGCATTGTTCATTTTCAATTAAATTTCTTGTACCTCGTGACCCTATGAATAGTGGGATGAGTTAAAAACATGATTTTGCAATTTTTTCCTATTTTTTCTCATCTCTCTTCCTTTATATCAGTGAAATAATGAAATAACGAGGGGAGGGGGAGAAATTTGTATGCCCTCAGAGTCATTTTCCCCTCTCTGTTCAGCTATCGTAACGTCACCCTCGGGTATTTTCTTATCAAAATTTCATATCCACTTTTACGAGGCAGGGAATTACACAGGGGCACACGGAGGACGGAACTTTTGCATGATTTATTGCTGGGGAGTCGAATTAATACATTTTTCAGACGATAAAAAACTGATTAAATAGATTTTTAAAATTTTATGCGCTTGGAGATCAATAAAGATGAAGTGGTTTGTTGATATTGAAAATTTTTAAGCTCCACTTGTTTACTTCCAGAATGATTTATCAGGGGTTTAGCTATTTTTAGAAGTCACTGGAAATCAATTGAAAAATTGGGTCGTATTGGGCCGTAAATGTTTTTTATGATCCCCCTAGTTCACCGATTCTTTTATTATTCACGTTCAGCATGTGAGCAAAGTAAAAAACTGATGAATTACTGAATAGTGCAAATACGTTGAGGGCATAAAAATTATTTTACACGACTGCAGTGGAACTTTTATTACATTGCGAAGTGCTGAAATCGAAATGGTGAATTGTAATTGTTTTTTTGTAAAGACCATGAGTATTGCTCCTCGGAAAGTGTGGATACACTCGATCGAATATTTTTTAAGTACTACAGTGTTACTGAAACTTCAGAACATTCTATCATTAAGAATTTAAAATTTAACGGGAAGAATCAATGGAAACTGTTAATTAAAATTTGCGTATAGTTAGAACACAAAATAATTTTTGCCGAGCAAGTTTACTTACTGCAAGCTCATCTGGTAAGTAAATTTCCTTGATAAAAATTTTCTTTTTTCGGTGAACTCATATAAAAGTTAACGGTAACAAAAAAAATTGGAGAAAAATCATTTTTGAATTTGTGAAATTGTGTTTTAAAAATTTTCAATTCTGGTCAATTTTCAGGAAAATCTGAAATTTAATTATTCTCTTTCTTAGGCCTCTCGTTGAACCTCCCTCTCTGAAGAACTACTCGTCAACTGTCATATTTTTTTCAACAGTTATCCTCTGAGAAGAATATATACCCGGATCACAATAAATCAAATATATCTGCAGCAAAAATTCAATATGGGAGATATACGCTGCATATATGTGTCATGAATATATCCAAACTTATTGCATTTTGTCGCGGTTATACGAGAGATAATAAAAAGATATGTCCGCACATGTATTTCCCCTAGGGGGAATCTCGGGATCTCAACGAAATTGTCATTGCAATCATTTTTTATGTCATTCTATACACACTGTCAGAAATATATTTGCAACTTAAGGGGGGGGGGGGGGGGGGGGGTTTTGAAGGCAGAAAAAAACTGGTTTTTACAGATTTTTTTTTGGGCGTACGGTGAAAGTAAATTTATTTCTGATTATTGTACATTAAAGAGTAGTAATTGAACTATATTCTGTGAAATAT
>JAPYZM010001472.1:0-33690 GCA_030522845.1 Psyttalia concolor
ATATTCCATGCTCAAGTACACTGAGAAAAATGGTAAAGGCGAATGACCAACGCGTAATGGCTGTCACGTGGCTTATGCAAGTCACTTAAAATGGCATTTCAATATTCGCATACTTTGATGCAAGTGTTGTCCCCAGACAATAATAATAATAATAATAATAATAATAATAATAATAACTTATAAACCAACTAACTAATCCTTTTCCTTAAATTTCATTTTTATATTTTATTAATAATAATTAATGAAATTCATTATTGATAATAATAATTTTTATATCTTATTAATAAGCGTGGATTTATTGATAATAATAATTTTTATATCTTATTAATAAGCGTGGATTTTCATCGGGATGATTCAGTGGAAATTGGACTCGCTGTGGGTAGCCCCGCAGAGTCAAGTGTTGTCGCGATTTTGTGTCAGCCATGTCTGCCCATAGCAGTTACGTGTTTCACTTGTTCCAAGGTACTGAAGATATTGCCTTGCCTGAGTGCAGGTAAATTTCTCATGCGTTTTTGAGGAGTGTTGCATGAAAATGAATTTACTCCTTAAATTCTTTTTATAATATTCTTCATTAGTCTATGACATTTGCACTTTTTTCGTGTGCGCTCCTTCTCCGTCTCTCTCTCTCTCTCTCTCTCTCTCTTTCTTTCTCTCATTGCCCTGGGGATAATTACATGTTGGTTGATGTTGTCACGATATTCCGTAATCTGCTGGTACCAAGTGAGAGAGAAACAGTCGTCAGGTTTACGCCACAATCGATGTCACTGGGTGGAACAGTACTCTGACATCCCAAGTGATGTATATTCGCATTAGGGAGACTTAAATGTCCGAATAGTTGATAGAAGGGAATATTGTACGACCTTCCTAGTGCCGAGATGAATTTAATTATTCCTTGAGAGTGGTGGATTGTCTGTAGATGAGTGAAAGTTTATGATTTTTCGTAGAGGTAAGGGGTTAATTATTCAATTCATTGGGACACGCAAATTATTTTTTTCAATCGCAAAATTTTAATATTACGTTTATTTGATTTACTACATCAAGTGCCAGTAGGTCTATCAGGCTAATTTTCGCCAAAATTTCTCAATTTTGCTGAGGATGAAACACAGAAAAGTTGTAACCTCCATTTCTGGAAATTTTATTACGAGAGCCTCCTGAATTAGTTGCGTCGTGTTACTTTTGACTTCTCCGAAGCGGAAAATAACACGTGTAAAATGACTTACACCCAGAGTTGTTCCAGTCAACTAGATGATGACGTTCCATACAGAGAGAATTGTTCTCTTGTTTTCTTCTGGATAATGCGGGCATAGTTAATCCTGTGGACAATGAAATTTGAAAGTAGTCCAGTGGCAGGAGAATACACAAATAACAACTAATTATGATGATAATCGCCGTTAAATTTATATTCTCCCAGATTATTCCCCTCATTACCCCCAAGTTTGTGGCCCCACAGGAAGTTGGTTGGTGTAATTTATCCTGTATTTTTTGTGTTGCAGAAATAGTTGAAGGAGTGAGGAGGGGTGGAGGCTCCCCTCTGAGGCCATTGATCGATGAGGCCGCCGTCGAGGAAGAAGTGAGTCCAATACATATTTTCCAATTTATCCCTAGTTATAAATTACAATCTAAAATAATAATTTTATCATAAATGAGAAAAAAAAATAATGCCATTGTTAGGAGAAATTAAAAAAAAAAATCAAGTACAAATTCGGTAAAAGGACTGCTCAGTCTATTGGAGTGATTGCCTGGATTTAATTCCATCAACTGAAAGGCACCCCTTTCAATTAGTAAAAAAAAAAAAAATGATGTGTGTCGTTCCATTAATTAACCGTTGCAGAGAAAAATCATTTGATTTTATGTATATACAATAGAAGAAACTTTTCACATTTTTGCACGCTCTGGTGATGAAAATAACGAAAATATAGGGTGATAGTCCCTGGGGCTACGTGAGTTAATGGAGTTTCTCCCACTCCAGTATCAATTATTAATGAAGGGTCTGCTTTCATACTTGAGGGCTTAGTAATCTAAGATATCTCCTCCACTCTTAATTATTGGGATAGGTATGAAGTGTACAGGCGCGGATACGCGATGATAATCTACTCTTTCAAAATTACAATACTGGTTTATTTTCTTAATTTTACTCAAAATAGTAGACTGTTGAAATAATAATTATTCAACATTTTTTAATATAATTCGATAATTTTGTTATATTTTTTAAACTCGAGAATGATTGAATGTGGAAAATTTAATTAACGAACGAGCATAAAATTAAATGCTGGAGACAAGGGGAGAATTTACAGTGGAAAGCTTTGGACAATGTATATTATAATATAGTTTCATTTCTGTCGAATGTTGATACAGGTGGCGACACTCATGAGACGCTGTTGGGCGCAGGACCTGGCGGATCGACCAGACTTTCCAGCGCTCAAGCAAACCATACGGAAAATCAACAAGTGAGTAGAAATTCTCACAGTTTAGTGACACCAATGCGATAGTTCGACAAATGTCATCTGTGGCCAAACTCCGTTGATATTTCAAGAGCTTAACAGATCCATTTATCATGATTTTCACTGCTACTGCCAGAGAAATAGTTCCAATTGTTGGAATGTCTCCCTTGCAGGGATATCATGAGGGAAGATGAGACAATTTGACAATTTCTTTATTTGACAAACATAGGTTCTCTTTTAGAAAATTTTTCATTTCATTAAGATTACGACACATTAATGAGAAATTGATTCATTGTGAAGTGACACAAAGTAATGTTCTGTTTAAATATTCCTTTATCTCTTGGATTACACATCATGAGTAAAAAAAACATTATCTTTTGTGTGAAGTGAAAGTATATTATTATTCGAGGCGTCTTTCCCAGATCTAGACCATTTTCCGGTGTTGACAATATCTCCACGAATAATTCCATTTTCATGCTACGTTATTCGTATACAACTCTAGAGTATTAACGTAGGAATATGTGGTTGGAGGCATCAACACTGGATGAACACATGAAATATTCAAATTGGAATGTCCATAGAGCGTAGCCCACACATTCTCACATCCGAGAACATTTCCCACTGGACAGAGATTCATTAATGGTTGCCAGATATTTTCTGGGGCTTTTCAGTAAATAGTGATCCCAGAGTTTGCAGTAGAGAGAGAGAGAGAGAGAGAGAGGGCCCTTTTGTCGATAAATTATAGCAAATTATCGGCTTTATGTCTTTTAGACAATTAAAGTGAAGGTATATTCTTATTTCTCGTATCATGTCCATTGACCTTAATTGGTCTACAAAAGTGTATAAAAAATCCAATACAAATACAAATTATCTCTTCTACTGGGGAAAACATATTTATCCCTTGCATGCTCTCTTCGATCTAGGGTATTTTCTGCTATTGACAATATCTCCGCAAATAATCCCATCCTCCTACAACTCTAGAGTAATAATGAAGGAATACGTGGTGTACTGGCATCAAGATCGGATGTACATGAAATATTCAAATTGAAATGTGTATATAGCGTTGTAGCCCACATACAGCATCTCACATCGGAGAATATTTTCCACTGCGTAGAGATTCATTAATGGATTCCCGGTAGTTTACCAAGCTTGTCTACACAAGTGGAGAAAAAAAAAAATACAGCGAGTAAAGGGGCAGCAGTCAGTCATTTATTCTGGTTCTCGGTGACTCGTGTATTCTCCTCCAGAATTCATGGGTTTTCTTTTCTCGAGAATATATATGACAAGCCAGACCGTCTGAAGAATTTTTAACGACGTACTTCTCATTAAGCTGAAAGCTCCCGCAAAAGGTAGTTTTTCAGAGGTTTTTTGCCCTCTCTCTATTCTACTTTTTTATCGCCCCAGGCCGTACCGTTAGGTGCCTAAGTGCTGTACGAAAATACTCCGGACGTGACGAGGGTAAAACAAGTTGTAGTTTTTTTTTGCCGGCCAAAAAAGACTACAATACAATGTTACCTTGTTAAATTAGTCAAATCAAACAATTCTAATGAAATTCATCTCATTTTGCTACAAGAGTTTGAATAGAACCAATTATTTTGAAGAAAGATACGATCGGGGAGAGAAGGAAAATGACGCGACGTGAAGGCCGTTGAGGCGCACGAATTTATGAAATATCCCATTCGCGGCCACCAATCAAATTTAGGAATGAGCCATTTCTCACAATTACTGGCTAAACTGGTCGATAGTTTCCTTGGTAATTTCACGAGAGCACTTTTCCCTGCGAGTGACTCATTTTATTGATATTATGGGGCAATTTAGATTTTACAGGTATTGAAATGTCGAAATATTCAAGTCATTCCAAGTCAACCAAAGAGAGCTTTCTTCTTCTATTTGAGTATGATTTTTTATGTCATCAAAATTGTTTACGATCCAACACTCCCATCGCCAAATGAGCTTTATTCTCGAACATTTCACTTCAATATTCTCCCAGAAATGACCAAAATTAAGCTTCCGCTTATATAGTCAAGTCGACAAAACTAGACGAAAAATTATAAAAACTTGATTAAATTCTTATTTAGAGCACCACAATCTCTTGTCTGCTTTGTTTTTTTATAGTAAGGTAATTACTCAAATTTTCTTTGAATTGACTTGGGCTGTTGATGAAACCTCCGTAACAACTTTCTCCAACTTATTAAAATTTGTACAACCCCAGGATTTCCATCTCCACTGGTGAGAGAATTATTCTCAATCCTTTAATTAAGATTTTCCTTGTCATTCCACCTGTTCCTCGAGAAATTAACAAAACGAAGCTCTTAATTACAACTGTGACCCAACCAAACCAGATTTATTAGAGTTCCTGGAAAGTGCATTTCATACGGATCTCTAATATAAAAAATTTTCCGCAAATTTCTAATTAACGAGAGTTCGAGTTGAGTTTCCCAAAAGCTTTATTTAAATTCGATTGTCATTCGATCGACATCCTCAGAAATAATTTGATATGCTATACCAATACTCAGCCGAAAAATCGTGAGAAGCAGTACATGGAAATCATTTATTGAGTGAATTTCCCTTTTTTTTTTTTTTTTAATCGCGCTGCTCACTTCACATGCTAAAAATGCTCAATAACAACAGCGAGTCAACAGAACCAGCCATTAAATTGTGGCAATTGCGTTATGAACAGATTCAAAGTTACCCCGCCTCCCTATTGATTTTAGCCGTAACTTGCTGGGTCAACACAGTCGTGGGGGGGACACAGTCGAGTCACGAGACATCCACTGCGAGTGGTTTTCTCGTCGCGTGTGCATAGACTCGTGGTATAAAGGTGAGGTAAGCGTGCCACAGGCTCAGAGGATAAGTGTTTGGGTATAGTATCCACGCTGTGTCTCTCAGGAACAAAGGAAACAATAAACCCTGAAAAGAAAGAGGAAACACTTTCAGTATTTCTTTTTGTTTTCTGGAAATGGCCTCCTTGGGTTACGCCAGGACTAGATTGAGGTCGAGAATACTCCCTCAATGCTATGCCTCCTTTTTTCTTCTTCTTTCCCTTCGCCATTTGCTAATGTCAGAATCAAATGGATGGTCAATGCCGTTGGTTTACGAGGCTTATTGCGTCAATAAGGGGAGGAGAGAGAGAAAAGCTCTCCTATGACGTCTGTGGGGATGAGGAGATGGGACACCGCTTGCTTTCAGACGCAAGTCATGGTTTATGACGTATGCGGCAATAGAGGAAGGAACGTCTTGTCTTTTTTTTTTTTGCACGTTTTCTTCTTTTTTTTTTATGCCCAAGCAATATTCCCTTGATTCTGGGGAGGGATAAGTGGGTTAATAAATTCAGGATTTCATGAATTCATGAATAATCCTCTTAAGTCCTGCAAAAGTTAAGCTTTCGCGTGAAAAATATTTTATTTTACATTTTATTTACTTTCTACTGGCTTTATTTAAATTAGTTCAATCATTTTTTAATTAATTTAAATGATAAATTCCTTTCTTGATGAAAAAAGAGAATTTTAATGTTTTTCAACTGTTGAAGTAACTTAAATTTTTGGAGGAATATCTCGTATGAAAGGGTGGACTAATGACTGCAGTAGAGTTATTCACGATTTATATTTTGTACATTCCCCACTAGGCTAGTTTTTTAATATTTATAAACTAGCTGGAAAGTATTTCAATGAAGAAAATCATAGAGTGGAAGATGAAATATTAAATTGGCCAATTTCCGATTGGGATAAGGAAATGGGGGAGGATTTTTAGCGAGTCGTATTATAGCGCTTTCACGTTTAGCTTTCATTGGTATATTTATGATTTATGACAAAAAACCTTGCCTACAGCTTCCTTTTCTGATAAATGGAGACTTTACTGTGAGGAGTTTTCTGGTGAAATAATTTTCGTCCACATAAAAATTTCACTCTCTCCTTATTCCATTTTTCCACTGATTAAAACAGAATTTCTAGAGCAAAAGTTCCTACAAATCAGTGAATTAATGAAGTAAGAACTACATTAATATATACATCATATTTTTTAATTCTAGGAGATTCAATCTTCTAAAGAAAATAATTCATTTACTACTTTGTTCCCTCCATTCACTCTTTATCTCTGACATTATTAATATATTTTTTACTTTCCAGGAACTTGGTTCGTAATTAAATTTTTCGACTCTGTGATAGAACATTGAATTCTGTTAGTTCTACTGATAAAATGGGAAATGGAGGAGTAAAGGCTTTTAGTGAAGCATACTATAGGTTTTTTCTCTTATAGGCTCGAACTTTTGGGTTCCATCTACCCTTTCCTCTCCGCAGAAGTTATCGGTGCTTCTATTTTTTTCCTTCCTTTCGAGTTTCTCCAGAGGTGAATCAAGCTTGAGCGTTTATGGTGGGAAAAGGTATTTTCTAACCATTGGTGAGGCAACTTATCAGTGGGGGAAAATGGCTATTTGAGGTTTTGATGGCCTGGACATTGGTCGGGGGAATTCTTTTTATGGGGTTAGTGCTGAAGTTTTTATTGGAACTGATACGACATCGTGTCTAGAGTCTCGAAGATTATCCAATTGACTTCGGTGGTTCAATGTTGAGGGGTATAATGGGATTAAATAAGTTTAAAGGAGTTTGGTGACGGTGCGGAGTAATTGCTCGAGTGTTCAAGGATACATCCTTACATTTTTTTTGCACTCCAAAAATATTGTAGCAATTGAATTATCGGAGATTGATTGCATTGATGAGCTGGTAATGAATCATAATTTCACTTGATTATTCAACACGAATAACTAATCACATCAATTTGAAGATTATTAAAATAAAACGAAACGTCTTTTGCCCAATCGATCGATAGCGACAATAATTTCAGTAATAGAGTATCCGTGAACTGTAAGTAAATAGAGTTAAATGAATAGTGAATCGTGTCCAGTATGATTGTCAATCAAATGAAATAAAAATCCATGTTCTCCGGTTGTTTGAATATTAAGGGAATTTCAACTCGATCCTATGAATTCCCATAATTTTGCTTTTTCCCTTTTTCCACTGTGGGCCATGGGTGAATTATTTAGATATACTATTTGCTGGAAAATTTGAATCCGCAGTTGAATTTATAGGAATTTGCGGTTGATCTGTTTGTCGAAGGCACTCGGTAGATCAACAAAATAAATCCTTTGAGTATTGGAAAATTGTCTGAACTTTCGAGGAGTATTCAAGGTCCAAAATAATTCGAAACAATGTCGAAAATTTCCAAAACTTTAAATATAGACAAATATTTTATTAATTATTAAGGGGTATAAAAAGGAGAAAAAAATACATTACATAGTAGCTGAAAATTAAAATTTGAAAAGGACAAATAAAATGGAGGAATGAAACTCTGTGTTACCAACAATTTCCCCCAATTTGAAGAATCTATTTCGCCGTGTGATGTATAGTTTCATTAATGTCAGACCGAGTGACATCAAAAGCTCCGTTCGTTATCGTCCCCGGGTTTTCCAGTCTGGAAACTTCATTTCCGGAAAAACTTGAACGCCCATTCTGACGTCAGTCACACAGATGCTTGACGTATCAGCACCAGCGGATGCTGTTAAGAGAGTAAGAGAGAGAGAGAGAGAGAGAGAGTATTTAAAAACAATTCAATAAATTCTACTCACGTTTGTGATTAGTTTGGACGTGTGCTCCAAAATGAAAAAATCCTTCTAGAAATTGAAAATTATAAATCACAAAATATTCCTAATGTTCCATGTGTTAAAATCATCATCACAAAAGGTTGTTATTTATAACGTCAATAGTAATTAATGGACGAATGATTCATGATAATTACTAATGATTAATAATTAATAATAATGATGATTACCTTCAATCCAGTGGATTCTTTCAAATAGATACATCATCCCCCTCACAATTGGGCAAATTGTGAGGGCAATTGTTGGGCAAACTTAATTTTTTTTCTGCTAGGAATCCTCATTAATTTTTCCCTCAAACAGTAGAGTATTATTGAATAATTCTTCGAAGCTCATAAAATCCCCCGTTAAATCTCTTCTGGCGCCTACTTTATCCCTCGGCCCTCCTGCAAGGCCTCCCCCTCATTGAGCAATTATCATTCCATGGATTCACTGAGGATTTTCACAAAATCATCTCTGGAAAAATACGAGAGATGAAACAAATGATCGAGAGCACCAATTAATCATTTAAAATCCCGTAGAAAAATGCAAAATTATGAATAACTCTCTGGTCGTCGACAGCTGATTACAGCTGTCCATCACCAATGATAAATGTAGGCAGTAATAATTAAATCCGATAATTAATGACAACTACAATCAAAGCATTGACAATTAAAGTGTCTGGTTTCACGCAATTTCCATAAAAAACTCTTGATTCATGATGAATGATGAGCTATCTCTAATTTCTCGGACAAATTTTCTCATCAATCCTACACACTCTCCAACCGTGGACTCGGGACTCTCGTTGTCCTGTGACACCTGATTCCACTCGCATTTCAAACGCACAATAATCCCCGGAATACCTATGTACCTTGGAGAACAATGCGGTGCCATTGGAACAGCAGTCGATGGAGTGCACTGTTGTTGACCATTGAAATTAGCAGGTGGTGGTGATGAAGGAGGCCGAGGGCTCTGACAGATATTGCTACATTATTTTATGAAAAGAAGGAGATAAATAGAAAATTCACTTTTTACACCCTAAAGATAAATCCTCGGATGAATTGCTGACCTTTATTCGAGTCAAATAAACGAGACTCTGAATTAAAATTCCAATTCCAATAAAATCCATTCACTCTTTCGCTTTGGCATTTCATTACACCATTTTTATCCAGCCATTGATGTTCATTGGAGTGTAGAGCCCACCTGAGAAAGGTGGCTTGTTAGTTCACGCTCTTCAAATGGCGCTTCAAACACTATTGATGCTTGTTTTCTTCCCCCATTCATCTGACTATATTTTCACATTCTCCAAATGACCTGCTTTCATTTTTACTTCTTCCCTCGACTTCACTTCGCACTCTGCTCACTTCGGGGGAGGAAGGGAATTAATTTAACAGCGTTTTCAAGGACTATCAATGTCTAAGAGACAATAACGATGAAGTAGGTAGTAGGTAAACGTTTTCTATTCTTTTGCCGGCATACAGTCTCCACATTTTTCTAATATTTTCAGCATTTCTTCCACAAGAGAGAACTTTTACTATCTTCATCCGCTAGTTGTACACATTAACTTGTGGCACGTTGCTTTACTTATTAGTTGAAGAATTGGTTTTTCTCAGTACAATGAACATTAATAGAAATTGCACATTTCTGTTCCATTATTTCATGAAAATTCATAGAAATCTGGAATGAGAAAGGAAGTCCTAAATAGTATATTTCGTAAAAAGTGAAAAAAATAGTTTTTGGCAAGTGTTATAATCTCACGAGTCAAAAAACACTTTTTTCAAGAGTTCCGCAACGGATAGTGAGTGATAATTTACTTTTCCGACACAGCGTGATGAAAATATTATTATTCGAGTGCGCCCCATAATTATTAAGTGGATCTATTGGGTTATTTCTCTAGAATTTGTTGGTATGAGGAGAGCTTGTCGAAACACAGTTTCTCGTTATCGCCGGGGGGGGGGGGCACATTCCCATTAAAATTAACATTCTCGCATTAACCCTCATAGATGAAACTCAAGCAGTCTATATATGATGGAAGCGAAAGGCTTTGGTTTCAAGTTTTAATTCGTTAATCAGCGATTATTTACTCTTCCTGAGTACGCAGTACACTGGCCGTTTCTGTAAACATTTAAATTGCATTGCATTGGAGGTGAATTGAACAGGAGGTTTTCAGTTTAATTATTTCCTGATTTTCTGGACTCACATTCGCTCGAATCCAGACGATCTTGAGTTTATTTTACTGTTTGGCATTGAGTGGAATTTAATTGACAAAAAATGTCTGTAAACAATACTTTCAACTGTTTTATTTTAGCTCAGAATGAAAGAATTGTAATCTTTTAAATGTAAAATTCTAGTTTTTTTTTTGTTAGACAACTACTTTCTTGAGCATTTCCTATGGATGTAGAGATTTAGAGGACGCAGGGAGGCGCTATCCTTGGCTTTAGTTCCCCATCAAGTTCGGACGTGGAGAACGTTTTAATTGACTCGCGAAAATATCAATTCAGGACATTTCAAAGACTCCGACATTATCCAGTTCACAGTTGAGCCTTCCAAATAACTCAATTTCAAATCGTGGAGGTTTATTTTTGTACAGATAACAATCTTCTATTCGACCACTCTCATGACTCCGTGACTTGACGAAAATTGGATAAAACTCCAAATCCACATCCCCCACATCCCCCAACTCCCCCATATATTCTCTGATCACGAATAAAGGTAACATACGAATCCCCATTTTTTTCGCCCCTCCATTCTCAATATAAAAAGCCCTCCCTTTTATCATCGTCTGACTCAATACAGTCCATAATCACTAGAATTCCATCATCTCCGAGGGATTGAACTGGCTCGGAGATGAGGGCCTCTCAAAAGCTCGTATTTTTTATTAGACATTGTGAGAGGAAGAGCAGTGAAAAATATAGAGCAGTGAAAATTCTCGTTCAAGTTGTGATCGATTTTTCATATGGTCGTTCACACATTCGAGTCAGTCTCTTGGCAATCGATTCAAACAGTCATTTCACACTCATAGCTATGCTCTCGAGGGAAAGGAAAAAAGTACCAGACAAATTTGTCAGTTATATTTTCCAGTTGCCTTGAGAGGAGTAACAAACAAATACAATGGAATTATTGACGTAGAATTCAGTATGATGAATAAAAACAAGGGATTTGTGAGGTCTCGATATTTTATAGGGGAGAGAAACAGAAAATAGTTTGACGTAACTCGAGGGTGCGATTATTCCAGTACAATTGCGTAGATGTAGTACACTATTGAAATCAATACACCAGTCCCACTGGCTTTACCCTAATTTACGCACATGGTGCGTCAGAGGGACAAATGGATATCCGAGAGCTTGACGTGAAGTAACCACTGTAGAGTATCTCAAAGAGATGGGTAACCATATTAACCTGCTGAGAGCCTCCATCACATTTTCTACCTCAATGTGCCATTGCCATGCCTTGCTTACGTCAAATTTAATGGTAGATTAATTTTTTTCAAGTGATCGTATTTACTGCCTAATTGTTTTTCCTGTAGAATAATGAATAGAATAATGAGCCTACAGATACTTACATATATTTTTTATGCCTCCCTCTAAATTGATTCATCACAGTAAGTAATTGCACTTGGTTGAAAGTTGGAGTGAGCTTGCCAAAGAGGTGTCAGTCTGATAATCCGATAGCCTGAGTAATTCCCGAGCCAATCAAGCGACGGAAATGAAGTTAATTAGTTCTGTAGTGAGGGGCAAGAGGGTAAACTAAAGTGGAACCAGTGAGAAAGAAAAGCGCAGCTCAGGTCAGTCGATCTTGCCCTCGATGGACGATCTGTCCCCTGGATTAACCAAGAACACAATTTTCTTATTGCGACCTATATAATAGAGTGCTGGACAGTCATAAAAATTGATTCTCAAGATGCTAGAGCCGGAGGACTTGCCACGAAATTCAAGCCTGATTGGCAGAACTTGTGGGGACGATAGCTCAAAACCGTGTGTATCCTTTCTCCCTATACTGACATACTGACTTATGCATTAAACATCATGACGATATTACTTGGGAGGACCCATGTCAAGTTGAAAAATTATCATAATTTTATTTTCAGACGGCTTCTTTTCTTCCCAGACACGCATGTACCGATTTTCTCAGCAGTTGGGGTCTTCCCCTAAATTGTAAAATTGATATTCAACAGAAATTTACATAAAACTCTGAAAAATTTGCATTATCACTTGCAAAATACCCATTTCATAAGAAAACTCAATCAAATAGATTGAAAATTTTCATTGGATTGTTTTAAAACTTAAAAATGTTCAAATAATTGTCAGAAATTCATGGGAAAAGTCAGCTCTGCTGTATTCACCGGGAAATTGGGTTTTAAGTGAGAATCAGAACGGGCAAATAACTCCCTTGAGAAATATAGCGAAAATGGCTTGAGGCATTGTGCAATATCTGTATGTACATGTAGAAGTACATTGGGAGGAGCCCTCTGTAGTTCTTGGACTGGAATTTCGTAAGCACAATGAGGATGTACACATGAACTGAGAAAACATACTGAAATTCATGGTTAATTTTTCAGTTGACAGAACTGCAGAATTTTAATGTATGATAGAGTATGAATACACATCAGCGTGACAGTCTTTACTTGATTAGATTAATTTTTTTTTTTTCTTTATTTTTCATGTTTACTGTTCACCAATACATTTCTACAGTAATTTACAATGATTTCAAAATTTCTGCCAACTCCAGAGACTACGAGAGCAGCAATATCCTGGACAATCTTCTCTCGCGTATGGAGCAGTATGCCAACAACTTGGAAACTCTAGTGGCTGAGCGCACGTCTGATTATCTAGAGGAGAAACGTAAATGCGAGGAGTTGCTGTATCAACTGCTGCCAAAGTGAGTTTAACAGCTGCAATTCTATTAAGTTAAACCACGTGATTCATTTGAATGCCCCACAACGAGAATTTCACTGGCTTAAGGGTTCACTGTTTAGGGTGTTCTCCTTTATTTTTACAATTTGCCGCAGATAAAGTGATATTTTATTTAGAATGGCTCATTAAATCCATATTAATCATCAGAATTGCAATATTATGATTCCTTGTCAGGATTATAATCGGGCTACACAATAGTTGAAGTGTGCCAAGTTGCCTGATCAAAATTAGACCGTTATATTTCGGCAAAATTTCTTTAATTATCCCTTGTAACTTGATTAAAAAAATCATTTGCAGCATGAATGATTTTTTCCTTCGCGATAACCAACAAATTCGAATAATCAAATTGTTCTTCCAATTTATCATTTATGAATAATGTACAGATTTTAATGTTTAATATTTTGAAATGGAATACGAGTTGACGAATTTACCATAAATCATGGAATAAAATAAGAAAGAATTGCAAGAGATATCACCCCGAGAAATATCAAGATTTCATGTGATACGTAGTAGACAAAACGTCATTTGGAGATTAGATGAAACCTCGTAGAAAGCCCCGAACATTCCCAGATATTCACATTGACACATGTAATTCCGGTTATCTAGAGGAAGTGGTGGAGCACCAGCGGGATTATTTGTGGGGGATACAACGTATGAGGCAATTGAACGAATCCCGCTGACATTTCGAATCCTTCCTTGGCATTTCCCCCCTATTCTTCTTCCTCTGGAACTATTTGTCTCCCCCCATTCACTCTAATAAATATCAAAACTGGTGTTTTGGTACTTAGCGAATGAGAAAAATTGACATCACCTTGATTTTCCCATGTATACTCATATATACACATATACACATATACTTTTGTCAAATTGATCATTTCATCACATGTTTTGGGTTTTTTTTTTTAAGGAATCCCATTGCATTCCATCCACTATTTTGATTTTCCCTCCTACACACATCTTCTCGCTGATTTATTTCTCCTCATTTTTTCCGAACAGAATGAAAATCTCGTCGGGCTATACATGAAGAAAAATGCTCACCATGTAAATATTTTCATTTTTTCAACAAATTCTTAATGAATTTTACCCTGTCATAGAGTCTTCCCACAGAGAAGATGAGTTTTCTCACGTTTTCTCATCATTATTCGGAAATTGCTGAGCATTCTTCGTCCCTGTGTGTGGTAAACTGTCTTCCGAGAGGTGAATAACTAGGGTGCGTCATAGTTAACAACTATTGAACGTCATGGGGATAATAGCGATAGTAGCTTCCACGTGGCAATTCCTCTCATTGTTACTGTAACACGTGGCGCCCACCCACGCATTCATATAATCCTCATCATAACTATAACTTCATCAACGCGAAATTGGTTCGCCTTCAAAATCATCAGCCCGAATTAATCACAAACTTTTAAGGACTGATAAGACAAAGAGTTCACAAAAGTCAATACTTAATTCATTTTAATTTGTACGGTGATAATAGGATAATGTCCATAAATCGATAATCGCTTATTCAAATAAAACATTTCCACTCAGACTACAATTATCCACTTAATCTGGACAACTGGAATTATTGGAAGGCATGCTCCAGTGACAGATGAGATTGCCCCCGATGAATCGCGTCTGGAGTTCCATAGTATCCTATGGAGTCGAGTAAACAATTTGCAGAAATCTATCATTTGGGAAATCCCCAATTTGGATAATTACTCAATGTATACAGTCACAAATTTTAACGCTCTAATTTTCTCCTTTCAACCTCGCTCTCTTCTTCTAATTACTTTGCAATGGAGTTTGGTGACCTTAAAAGTTTTCACAGTCGAGGCTACTCAGGAAATTTCAATAGGATTTTTCTAATTACTTAACACGGTAGAAGGGTATATTGAAATTGCTTGAGACATTCTTTTTATCTATTCTTAAAATGATGCACTTAATAAAGTTTTTTTCCAATCCAACAATTGGTTTTTTACACTACTAATGTTGTTGAAATGAACTGAAAAATTTCAAATAATGTTTCTTTTATTGAATGATTCCTCTGTTTGTTTCACTTACAGATCAGTAGCATCACAATTAATTCTGGGCCAAAGTGTGATTGCGGAGACATATGACCAAGTGACGATTTACTTCAGTGATATCGTTGGATTCACTAGTCTATCGGCTGAAAGTACACCACTTCAGGTTGTCGACCTTCTCAATGACCTTTACACGTGCTTCGACTCGATAATCGAAAATTTCGATGTGTATAAGGTAAATAAATTTCAAGTTCATCCAATTTATGAGTTCTGAGGGGGAGAACATGGATTCATTGAACGAAGGTCAAGCGTGATCGGATTCGAGTTATCAGTGAGTCAATGGCTTTTCCAGACGATCATCCGCTCGGGTTTGGATATCAATTCTTGCTTTGAAAGACTCGAGAGATTTTCCCATATATTTTTGGGCCTCGAGACTATTTTTACTCGAAACTTATCCGTTTTTTGATGCACTAAGTTATTATAATTTGCTCCATTGAAAGATTAAATCAAAAATATAACCAGGGAAAACGTACATCGATTCAATGTTTGTTTTTCGATGAAATGCCAATCCTGACTGACCACTAGTGATATAGGTTGTAGGTATTAAAACCGTCCCTCCTATAAATATCACATTACATAATGTAAAAGTTCACTAATGTGCACTGCCAGTAGGTTTTAATGGATAATCTATCCCTTAATAGGTATAAAGCCATGTCCCAGCCACTGAGTGCTAAGTGCATTTGCTTGACTTTCAATGTTATTTATGTGCTTCATCGGCGAATAATTTGCCCCCTCACCTTTGACACAGCCCACCCCTGATTGACGCTATTGGACTTGTCACTTTTCCGGTTACAAAGAAGGATTTTTCCGATTTTTTTCAATTTCCCACGCCAGATAGAGAATAATAATTGAATTTTACAAACGAGTTTCTATTAAATTGGGTCAGTCGGATCGTTACCTCGCATCACTTTGGTTTTGCCGAATTTTCTTGCAGATTCAATTGGTCGGGTCTCATTTTTTGTCCCCAGGCACATATCACCCTCGGACTAATTCAAATCGGGAAAAATATTTGCCAGATCAATTTAAGGGATTTAGGGATTTATGAGGGAATGACTCTTCAATTACCTTTGGAAACGGATTGAAATTATTTTCATCCATTGGTTTCAATTTTTTAAATTATAACATTTCCCATTGAAATTTCAAATGATTCGATATAAATAATTAAATAGACCAGGAACAAAATTTGAGGAAACATTCTACTGATTTTTAAATTTCTATCTCAGATGAATTTTCAATTTCATCTCACCACCTAAGAGTGTCATTGATATTCCTGCCGCGAAAATGAGACTGATCATTAAAGCCATCATTACTAAACCCATTAATAACAACCGTCGTTATTAAGCCTGACTTGTCACTGCGACTATCCTCACCAGCAGTTACTCCCACGATAAAACCCAACGAGGTGGAGGCATAACGAGAAATAAAATGCACACTCCAAGACACTGTACGATAATGGTAGCCAGAGTATCCGGAATTGGGTAGGATATCCTGAATAGGAATTTTCGTTGGAGGTAACATTAAAATTGCACAATGTCTATGCTTAAGGGATCATTTGCAGGAGATCTATGGCATTCATCGAAACAACTAATGCTGATTATAGTAATAATAATATTTCCAATACACCTCTTATTTGAATTTTTATGAGGAAAAAGCCACGGGAATATTTTTCGATTTTGTTGTTTTTTAAAATTCAAGATTTTCAGAGATATCAATTCTCAAGTTCTTTTCTAAGACTTTGATTGTTAGCGTCAGTCGCGCGGCTATTATTTTCATGCATGTCCACTAGCTTCTATCACATGTCTTCTTTTTGTTAGAAAAAAAAAAAAAAACAACAACACAACAACAACAGGAAAAACAAAATACTTTGCAAGGTTTTTTTCAATAATAATTCAAACATAATGAACGAAAAACATTCCAGGTGTTCATTGAAAATGCTAATGAAATAATAACTATAAATTTTTTTATTCAGTTCCCCCAATTTCAGTATTCCATCCCATTCACCTTTGTCCTTATTTGCAAGCCTCTCCATGCATGCATCCGCTCTTCACCTGTATCGCTTGTGGAATGATGCGCATTGAAATTTGCGGCTCGAAGAAAAAAAACTCGAGTGATAAAGAATAGAAGAACTTCGCACTGCGTCAGGTGGCATGTATTCGAATGGGTTTTTGGAGTCGAGGGGGAGTGAATGGTGATTGCAGAGTGGAAGTAAGATGAGGAAGGATATTCAGGGGATAGTTGAAAGGAGAATCAAAGAGGGAGGCCTGCTCTATCCCACGATCTCCATTACGGCAACCTCGTAATGTCCTCTCGTTCTCGAAAAAAAAATATATTGAGTCAGCTCTTATCAGAGTACGCAGTTCCATTTCTGCGCTCAGATAATTAAGAGATGAATGATACAGGCAATGACATTGATCCTGGAAGTTTCATAAGAATTAAGTAGAATTGGCAGTCGTGTATTGTTCGGGTGGAGGAAGATTTTCCCGTAGATATTCACGGAAAAAATGCTAAAAAATATGCTTCATCGAACATGTCTACGGAAATTCCAATGGAATTTATTTCAAAATTCTCTTGTGGATGTGTAACAAAGTGTAAATAGCCCTCAAAGTCATCCAACTATGCCCGAAATTATTCTGTCACCTGTTTCTTTTCTAAACTTAATTGAATTGAAAGTGGAAACATGGATATCAAAGTTCTGAATGTTATTTTTAGAATATCAGTGAAACGATTCTAATCAGCTCTTCAAGTTTTTACCCTCTGCCCTGACCTACTTCCGCCACATAGTTACTGTTGTGGATCTCTTTCGAGTACTGACAATTTCCCCAAAAAATTCCGACTGGACAATTTTATATATATATACATATATATATATTTTTTTTTCAGGTGGAGACGATAGGCGATGCTTACATGGTTGTCTCAGGACTCCCTGTCAGAAACGGAGTGAATCATGCGAGGGAAATAGCGAGAATGAGTCTAGCATTGCGCGATACAGTGATGACATTCAGTATACGGCACAGGCCTAATGAACAGCTCAAACTTCGTATTGGAATGCATACTGGTAAGTAAAGAATTTTTTTAAAGTGCCGCCATCGGCACATTTGAAACCTCTTTCGTAACTCAGGGATGCAATAATAGTCTGACGCTGTCAATTAATGGTGTGCACCATTCTGTCAGTATTCTCTCCCTCATCCATTTTCCTCTCCCCCTGCCTCTGTCAACAAGACGGAGAAACAGATCGGAACTGTGGTATATACCATTAAACCGAACGATCACTGCTTTCGTATCCACTTATCGAGGGCTGTAATGACGGAGTGGAGGTGAATGCCAAATTCCACAAGAAAATTGTCTCAAAAAAATCTCTCCAACTTTTTTTTCCCAATGGTTTTTTTTCTCTTTCACATTTATAATATTTATGCTAATATGGTGAGGTGAAATTATAATCCGAATATAGTCAAATTATCATCTTATTCTTTATTCTTTATTTATTCAATATGTGCAGGACCGTGCGTAGCAGGAGTCGTGGGCCTCAAGATGCCGAGATATTGTCTCTTCGGAGATACTGTTAACACAGCATCGAGAATGGAGAGCAATGGGGAACGTAAGAACGTACAATGTTTGATAATCCTCAAAATTTACAGAAGCTACTAATGTCATACAAATTTTTTAAACAGCTAACCAGCAATTTCAGTGGGAAATTTTGAACATTATCTCTCCAAAATTTGTAATTTCATTAGAATGACATTCACAACATTTTTTTAAAAATCCTGTATGAATTGCAGAATTTGAAAAATTTTAGGTCCTTATACGTTCTTTATGTATTTTATTTCCCCCTAATCTTCAGACCTCCACTCTAAAATTCTCACTGCCATTCATCCTTTCACAAAATCCATTTTACCCACACACGTTTCCAACTATTAGCCTAGCCTTTCACAGTTTGTCCTCCACAGTTTGTCCTCTTCTAACAATGCCATAATAACCAACTACCCCTATTATCCCCCTTTTCCTCCATTTTTCCACACAGACAGAATAGTAAGCCGTGTACAAGAGCCCGTGGCATGATTTAATTCCTCGACTTTCGACTCCTTTCATAAACCCTACCAAACAAAGTTAATTGGAGGCACTGGGAAACAGTTGCCGTGTTACAGAGTACGAAATTGCCAATGGATGTGCAAGAGTGGAGTCTTTCGCTCCCCACTCTCTCCTATATAGTCTCTGTCGTTGAAAGGTTATTAGAAACAGTTTTAACATCTTTGCATACTGTATGTGATAAACTGTCACAGTCGAGTCAAGTGGGAGGGAGACAGATCCCCCGATGAGGCGTATCTCTCTGTGTCAATATTTCCCCCGAGAGTTCTCTCGTTGTGACCCAATTAATTCCCACCACTTCATCTCTTTATTAATTTTGTTGAATCAGTCGCTAATTCTCTTGTGGTTTGTTGCAGCATTGAAGATTCATGTCAGTCCCGCCACCAAAGAAGTTCTTGATACTTTTGGAACGTTCGAGCTACACTGTAGAGGGGAAGTTACGTTGAAGGTAAAGTTGGATCATAATCATTCAATATTTAGTTGCTATTTAACTATTCACATTGTACTCTCCCCAAAATCCACGTCATCTAATCCACAAGTTGAATTTTATGAGAGAATTGACATCAAAGACAACATTAATTTCACAATGACTTTACAAATGATTTTGGCATGTATAAAAAAGATTCTTTGAGCTTGTCTTTAATGTACCATTTTGACTTATGACTTATTTCTTCAACTGGTACTCTCATAAAAACACCAAGAAATACTACTCAATCCCCCCTAACCATTTCGAGTCGGATATCAACCGCAAGTAGTATTCTCTTATATCACTCTCAACTCGACTTTAATTTCCATGTAAGCTTCAATTAAGACTCGCGTCTGCAGTCATACGAGTAGTTAAGAACTATCTGCTGACGTCGGCTCTCCCTTTAATCTTTCCCTCTCTCTCTCTCTCTCTCTCCCTCCCTCTCGTTCACTATAACTTGCACTCGTGCGTCACAAAGTCGAAAACAGTCAAGTTTACGCGGGGGGCCTGTCTTTCAGTAAAAACTAAAGTACCACCTAGTAGGCACATTTCCGCACACACATCACATTTCTTCCGCTCCAATTACTCGTGTCTGCCTGATCACACACTCAATAGACGGTCTGATGAGCCAATATGTCACTTCAAGTCAAGAATAATGCAGTAATATTGAGTTTTTATTAAATACAAAATATTTGATTAAAGATGAAAGCACACTAGAACTATCTACATGCATGGAAAAATGCAAATTACCAATCTTAACGAATCTTGACAAATCGTCTCTAGATTTATTTATTTTTCCCTCCAATCGAGTTGCTCACTTGACAGGCTGAGTATCCTTAAACCATTCCAGGGAAAGGGCAAGATGACGACCTACTGGCTGGTCGGTGAGAAGCCCATAAATAATAATGTTCAACAGAGCACAGTGAGCACAATGACAGATCCGTCAGTAGCCGTATCACTACAGCAATCCCAAAGTCAGCCAGCAAATCCTCAGAATACATCAAATCAAAATTGCAGCCGCAATGTGTTGAATATAACTGGGAATGGTGCACCAGGTAATCATACGATGACTTTATCGCCATCCCATCAGCGCAACACAAATAATTTACCGGTACATCAGAGCCTGCCAAGTGAAAATGTGCCGAATCATGCGGAAAGTGGTCCTAATGCACCACTACTCCTGCCGGCAGGATCGATTCCATGAGCTTGACTCACTGTAGAATGCCTCAATGATCTTAACGGTAGACCTGAACTGTCACGATGATGTGATGTTGAACGCCTCACGATGACTATTAAAATTTGTTTAAGGGGAATATTGTTTTCGTTGGGAGAATCACTAGGTTCTTGTGCTCAGAGAAATTAGTAATAATTTTTTCTTTCTTCCCTTGACTTTGCAGAGTTGAATGAATGGAGATATAGTTGAATTTTAGTCGTTCGCTGAGGGGTAAAAAAATCCAAAGGACAAAATGAACAAAGTTAGTGTAATTCATTGCAAAGGTGCTGGACCATTGAAAATAATCGTTAACCCAGATAAATGAATCCATTGGAGTTGAATGGATTTACTCTCAAGCCTCGATAATTCTCACTAGTTAAAAAGTTGTAATTTACTTTGAAGATTAATGATGAATCCAAAGTAAGAATTTAAGTAACGTAAATCACGTGATCTCTTTACAAGGTAAACCAAGAACCAACAATTTAATTAAAGAGCATTGAAATTAAAATAATAACCGAGAGGTATAAGATATAAAGGGATATATAAATGTCACAAAGGTGCTAAAGTTAATGATAAAGAATATATTGAGGATGGAATTTTCGCCGGGAGCGGCTTGAGTTTGAGATTTATCGATCGTATACAGTGCACGTGAGAGGTGTATTACAGTGCGTTTGCGCACACATATAAAATCCGATCGAATTAATAACGAGTGAAAAATCACTACTCAAACATCGATTTAACGATGGAGGAACAATGATGAAATGACAAAATACTTTGGTAGGTTTTAAGCTAGTTTCTAAGGCGTTTTGCAGGCTCTAATGGGAATCATTGGATTTATTTTGACTGTCAGATATTGTCTTATGGGGTGGCAACCCATCCTGAATTATGTTCTCAAAGGGATCAAGTCGATTTTTTTTTTTTTTTTGACATTTCGCGGAGTGGTGCGCCAACCATTCCAAGAATATCCCCCAGTAACCTAGTTCTTTGACAATTAACTTTGTCTCCTATTTACTTTAGTTACAGCTAGACAAAAATCGTTATTAGTTGAATGTAATAATGAAAAAAATCAACAGAGACATGAATATATGTGTATATAACATAAACATTTATGTAAACAGAGGTAGAAAAATTAAAAGATATTACATTTAACGATAAATAATATTGATCGACGTATATTATATATAGGAACGTTAAATATGGAGGCTGGGCCTCCAATATCTGTACGAAAGTGTGTTTGTGATAATTTACGCGTGGTTAGTTTTAGTTTTAGGTTTCTCTTCAGCTATGAGAGAAGACACCTGGGAATGCAGTGAATGTTGTGAATGAGAGATGTGAAATCGAATGATCAAGTAAGTGAAGAAAAAAATATATATAATAAAGAGAAAAACCAAAGCTCTGAATAACGTAAATAATAATAAAGAGTCAAGTTCTATTTATCTCAATACAGAGGCTAAAATGGGAGAAACTTGTTTTAATGTACCAATCAATATATCAGAATAAAGTTTGATTGTTTTCGAATGTCTCAAAGTTTGTTAGTGGAAGGTTAGAAGATGGCATTCGCGAAAATCCAGTCGAGGTAAGAGCTGACGCGCGTATATATGCCTGGATGCCCTGGTTCACCGCATCGTATACCCCAGGAGACTATTCCTATGTTTATCCAACGCCCATTGGCCAGCTGATGGAGGAGTGGCCCGCCAGAATCACCCTGGAGTGAACGTTTTGTTTTGTTAAATTGTTCTTGACAAGGTGAGTGGTTTTAATGCTCTTGTTTTATTTGATAATTTCAACATTTCGCACACTCACTTGGCACGAATCGCCTCCACCCTGGTAGGCACCCGCACATAGGGTGTTGGGTGACACTTTGGGTGTCATTGTTCGTCTGCATAAGTCGTGGGGCCACACGGGCACTGCTACTTCCATTAGAACTGGACTTGCTGGACCTGCGTAGTACTGAGTGCCCCAGCCTGATATTTGGGGAATTGTTTGGGGAAGAATTCGTTAAGATTATACCAAGGAATAGACTTGAGGGTAGTTATGTTGGGTTATGAATGGGTAGGTTCATTGCTTTATAAATAGCAAAGCTTCCGCGTGCGCAATCAATATGAATATTGATGTGAATTTTTGAAAACTCTACTACTAGTTAACGTGATATCATCAAAGCCGTAAATATCTGTTTAGAGTTTAAAGAAATTTAAACCCCTCACTTTGTGTATCTCCGCATTCAATATCGACATTCGTATCTAAACTTTTATACCTCTCTATGTAGTTCCACTAATTAGCTCCGTCGCTTGAAAATCAAAGGATTACGAGGCTTCATTGAAAGGGGATATACGTAAATGCTTGTGTAATTAGTACAGTTAATTGTCACTCTGAATATCGCTTTTCATCGCCCTCTCATTATACCTAACTCAAAGATGGGAAAATCAAGATGGAATATGAGAGAAAAGTGTGAGAGTGGGTGCTATTATACGGAGTATATGGTAGTTTTATGAGCTACTGGCAATGCGCAGATATTCACCCTGTTAATCGAAATGTGAGCTCAAATTATTTATACACTGAATAATTCACTCATTAATGCCAGTTGAGGAATTTTCGCAACTGTTGAATTGGTGGATTGCACTCTGATTTTGGAGGAAATTGAGGGGAAAAGTGAATACGGTCTGCAGTTGCAACTATATACCATAAGGCCATAATTCCAAATGGGACTCGTTATTATAATCTTTTTCTTTTCACTTGTTCAAATTGTGCCATTTGGGCTTGTTTTCGACAATTTTGAATATCTTCAAATTTTGAACTCTCCAATTAAATTACATGAGGAAAATTCAAAAAAACACAACGGGAAGTTAAGGCAGAAAAAAATACAATTGCAAATTTCCCGAGAATGTTTTCCTAATTGTTAATAATCTTTCAATTTATTATGAGGGTAATATTTTTTCCGAATTCGTAATTTTAATATTTAATATTACGGAATTGGTCATTTCTAATCCACAACTAGGCAATTTTCTTTTTACGTGCTCTCTAATTGAATACGAATGCTGCATTTATATTATTGGCCTACTATTTTTTGCTACGTATATTTTTCTCTAACGTCAACTGTTTCACTTCTAGTTGATATTTCTGGTTTATTTCCACGATAATTACCTGTGACTATGGCACTTTTGTTTTCAACAGAGAATCCTGTCGGCGGCAGACAAATTGGCCAAATGTATGTGTTGAATACTGTGGGCCTGTGGAGTTTGATGATTGCAATGTCATTGTCGTAATTGGATGAATCGAAATCTGGGTGTTTTCTTATTTCGAGTATTCCGAAGTCGAGGGCCCGAGTTTCGTCGGCTTTCGAGAAATCGTATTCACCCAGTCGGACGATAATGTCTTTTGGTCGTAATCTGAAAACAAAAAGATTTTTTCGTGCGCCGCACGCGATTGGCGTTTTCCAGGTCCCACATCACGAAAAATAATATCCAAGCCTCGCCATGGAATAGTATATTTCCGGCCGGTCGGTATGGGGTTTTTTACTCGCGTAGAGTTTGGCAAGCCGAGCCGTAGGCGAGGCGGCCAACCACGCGTGTCAAAAAACCCCATAACGATAGCCCAGGAACGATATTTTTCGGTAGTGATTTTCACTTTTTCGAGTTCGGGCAAGGGCCCGTACCAATTACCGGACGAGGAAAAGTGAAGAGCAGTACGGAAAAACATATCACCCTCCCCCACGTGCTTGCCATCCTCGCCTTCGGCTCGGAAGGCACTTTTGCACGTGGGAGACGATGATCTGTTTTCAAGGCTCGAGCATGAAATATACTATTTTTTGTAATCGTCACTATTCACGTTATGTTTATACTAGTTCAAATGCATTTGGATTACTGTTTACAACCAATGGAGTGGCAAAACGAATTCACAGCCGGATTTATCATTAAAAAATTCAAACACTTTTGTATAAAAAATCTAGGTCTCAAATATCTCTGAATCTAATTGAAATAGTCTTCTATCCTTGAACTTTATCATTGATATTTTGTTAACGAACGGCCAAGAATTAATAAAAAAAAAAACAAATCATTATATTTTGAAACGAAACCCAGTGCTAGATAAATGATGAATAGTGGATTGTCCATTGTGACACCATATCCACGCCGTATCTCCCAATGCAATCCAGAAAATTCCTAAAAAATTCATGTAAAAAATTTTTGCATATTCATAGCGAGAAACGTTTTGCTTTCCGCCGATTAAAATTGCTCGCTCGGTATATTAAAAAAAAAAAAAAAAAATGGTGTCCATCGATCCAGTGTCCCGTTGTAACACTCAAGTAACATATTGACACGGAAATTTTTCCCATCAAAAGTCCAACGCATTTACTCCAGCTCAAACGATTCCACCGGAGGTGAATTTCACCGAGGCTCACATACCGTAAACACAAGTGTTATTTGTACAATTTCCATGACAAAAGATATCTGGAAAGCCTGGCCTTCAGGCCTATGACCCGTGCCTGAGACATTAGTTAGTATATAATATTCAAGGACGCCGTGAGGTATACGACGATTGAATGGCTGAAAACGGTTTCATTCGACAATGCGGAAGCGCCATTTCAAACGCTTTTCACTCCTCCGTGAAACTGTCGGGCTACTTATCTGTACGTGGCACTATTGTCATTGCACTTAACGTCATGATGAGATCCGTTAACCGTGTTATTTCGTTAGGAAAATTTGTTGGAGATAGAAATTGGAGAATGAAAGTCGTTGAGAAATTATCAGCAATTTGTTATTTTCTCACTACGTGAATATTATCATCTCTAATTTCAATTTTCTACTCTTTATGGCGCGTTAAATTTTTTTTCTCATTGCTCAACGCAAGAGGTGAAAACCTTTTCTGGGATGATTGCACGCTATTGAATAAAGAAAAATTACAGTTTGAAGAATGTTCAATAGGAAGGAGAAATTTCATTAATAGCAATGGTGTCTGATTTGTCTTCTTGTTTTATCTAATTGGCCATATAAGTTTTTTTTCTCTCTCTCTCTCTCTCTCTGTTTCTAATATTTTCCACGAATTTAACGTTATACAAATGGAAATTAGTATGTATGAAGCTCAATTGAAACGTCAATAGTAACAGATATTTTAATGAAACATGATTCCGTATAAGAAGAGTAATTAGTATTATTAACGAAGAGTATTTAGAATTAATGTTGAGAGAACATAAAGAGTTTCGTCATTTCTCTGTGAATTTTTCATCTGTCTTGAGTAGAAATGGACAAATATTTATATAGATGTAAATTAGAGTGTGGAAAAAATGACAATTAATTTCACATCCCCGAGTAGCCAAGTTAGTAATAGCCACTTACCCGTGAACGCAATGAGCAGCAGTGAGAACATGTCTGTCTGTAATTAGGACCCCTCCGCAGTAATGATCAGTATCAGTTCGAATGAGGGCAACCATCCAAGGCCACTCGCGTGGATCAGCAGGTTTTCCACCCACAATTCTTGTAGAACTCTTTGCATTCATGCCACATCCTCTAGGTCCCCGTGGTTGTCTCACCCCCGAGTCCTCTGATTTCGTGGCATTTTCATTCGGTTGGACCACGGCATCCCAGACAGGCTTCTCGTCAATATCTGCGCATAAATTAATAGAAAGATCCCGAAAGACACCAGTCCGGCTAGTGACTAGTGAAATATGATGGTTCCATTGATGAGAAACTACTTGTATCACCGGTTGACAAACAATATTTCCATGGGTCAGTGAAATCGTGATTTATATCAAAGAAAACATCTTAACATTAACATCTCTATTACCCGACTCAACGAAAAAAATCGGGAGGATTATTCGAACCAACTTTTATCATGTTTGAGTATAGCTGCCAGGGTTGGAGTGGAATTACATTAAGTAATGTTATCACAATTTGACATTTTGGTATGCATAAACACGGCATTACCTGCAACTGCTGGCAGAAATCCGACGAGGTTCTCCGAGACGGGTGAGCTAGTTTGTACAAGCTCTTTAGCACTGTCCGGGCAACAGACGCCAACGTACCTGATGTGAATAATAAATTCATTCTCAAGTTGGAGCAAACAAACTTTGGGAAATTGGACGGATGAGGAATTTCTGCGGCTGGGAATGGAGAAATTTTGTCAGCACAAGTACGTACTGCAAACTTCATTAATCGTGAAATTACTATGGATGATGGAGTTGAGTTAATTTATATTACCGTGCAAAGGGGTAATGCTTTTTTATTTAGATCCAGTGAATTTATCTACTGAATTTATCTTTGGAAAGAGGACAAATTCAATTACTACTATTTATAAATGTTATACATATATACATTTCACACTTACGAATGTTCTATTATGCAAATGTAATCAAGAAATCTCGTAAAATTTCTCTGAAAATCCTGCAAGACACACTGATCCAAGTGCCTGCAGTGTCCTTTCTTATCTCCCGGCGCAATGCATGCCTGATAAGGTTTATTCAACTGCAATCAAATAGTTGTCCCGTAAAAGCAATTAAAATCTTCAGCCAATTTTCATAATTCAAGTTTACCTTTCGATCTCCATTCGTTAGAGACACGAAGCGCTTCCCACGCAGATGCATGTACCTGTAATTTTCGGATAATAATGGGTATTTTTCCCCGCGCACCAAGTGGTGGCTCCATTCAAGGCTCGAAAGTCCTCGTGGATCTGGAACCGCATGAAAAGCGGATTTTTAAAAAACAGTTAAATCCGTAAAATGAATGAGATGAAAAAGATGTCTCTGGGGGATTTTTAATTAATTTCCTGGTTTTTTGTCGGTTATGTGAGTCAGTGATAGAGTTATCAGAGGACGTACCAGTGCTGTATCCTCCGTTAAAAAGTTGATAAAACAAACAAAAAGATGGATAGAAAATTTTTAATTAAAAAATTCGACAATTAATGTTTTTTTTTTTAAAAACTTAACTGGTCTTATTCTATTGGTCGTTTTGCCTTTTATTGAATCAATGATTTTTATCCATTTGGTTTTCAACAAAATGAATTAGATGATACTTACCGATGATGCCAGCTCCTCCCTTCGCCCGCGCAGTACCAGAAAAGCAAATAAAAAACAGGTGAAGTAGAACGAGCATAAGAACTCCACTCGATATCTTACGTGTAAACATTGTCCTCAATTATAACAACATGTAAAAACTATTGGCAATTGATTATCGTGCGAGTACGGAATTGAGAGAGTTTTAACGGAAAAAGCGATGTTGTACCATGAGTTGAGTAAAACCGAATGGACAGGAACCGAAATGCGAGGGAACCCGTTGCTTACGTTACGGTTTCACAGTGTAGATGTAGTCCTATTTTGTATCTACCGCTTTGCCGGGGGCTTGGTCCACTCGATGAATGAAATATTATTTTCTTACACCCACGGCGGTTTCTAATGCTTCGCGATGTCCATCAATAATTTCGAGAGGCGAACGAACATTGATATCCATTGACATTCACAGCTTCTTATGAATATATATATGTGTGTATATACTATCAATTTGGAGGGAGATCGGAGACATCATATCTATATATTACCGTTACTTTTCAACATCCTGAATCAATTGTTTATTACAGGATTACATTCTAAATTATGTTCAATATGTTTTTTTTTTTTTGCATTTTAATCCAGATATGAATTATCGTAATTGAAAGCACTTGGCCTATTCAATGAGCTAGTTAGTTGAAAACAAAAAACAAATTGACTGGTATTTATTATTTGAATGCCCTACATGGAAATCAACATTTTCACGATGCATGATCATTTGAACCTGATAGTTTCTTAAAAGATTATTTTGATTAAAAAAAAAAAATACAACTTTTAATAAATTAACAAGTGCCAACTGGATTGAATACTGGCCTCATCCTCTCAACGAGTGCTTTTCCCCGAGTTTTTCGCTAGCAATCTGTGGCTTTACCCCCACAATCGAGTATCGAGTATATCCATTTCAAAGAAATAAACTTTTATGTGCGCCTGGTGGATCGAGAAAAGGGCAAATAATTGGTGGAAATTCCACTTCAAACGTTGAAATATTTGAGCTCGAGTTTTGTCCCGAGAATTTTTTTTTCTCAGTAAAACTTGTCCGAAATGATTTCTCACAATTTTATATAAAACTATCTGCCCGCCAAGTACTATTCGGTCATATCATCAATTTCACTGTATAGAGAAGAAACCAATTGACAAACATTGAGAATTATTTGACTACCCACGGAGACTCACGACTTGGATTATGTCTTACCAATTATTGAGCACCGTTATGGAGCGTCTATATGGGCCCTGTGATACACCCACACTCTTGTGGTTTTATCCGAAAAATATGATAAATTCACTTGCGCCAAAACTAAGTCAACTTTTATTATTCAACATTTTTTTCAAATTTAATCACCCAATGAAATTCAAAGATTATAATTAATTGAAAAAACGATTATATTATTTCTTAAAACAATTAATAGTTTTTTGTTTTCAATTAACTAGTGATTATTGAAAAAGTGCCTCATTATTATTGGTTCATAAAAAGGGAAATTTTCATCTAAACAATTTTCTATATTTATGGAGTAAAAAAACCTGCAAACTCACAATGAAATTGATCAAATTGATTGAAATAATTTAATCCGAATGCGCTCCTCCATATCTCCGGGACAACCAAAATTGAGGAATCCTCACGGCCATATTTGTACCCCGCGAGGACCCAATAACAGAGGCCCTCGGGTTTTATTGTCATTTGGAGCGAGGGATCGGCTCCCGGTCGGCCGATAAAAACGTCACCACTCGCCGTTACTGGACGCGAGATGACGCCCCCTCTGTTATCAACGGGTTATACGAGGCTTTTTTTCCTTTTCACCTGAAAATTTATGCCCAGATAATGGTTGGATGGGTCCATTGTTGCGGTTTTGAATTATAGAAATCTTTTATTTACGATATAGTTGAAGATAAAATGAACAAATAAGAAAATTTCCTGTTATTAATTTCTTCCGTCCCGGTTTATAATGTATTTATATTTTATGAAAATATTTATGGTCTTTGCAGGACCTTATGCGCAAATCTCAAGGGGGATTTTTTTTTGTCAATAAAAATACAAATATGAAAAGTTACCGGAGCAAACAATCTCTGTGACCACACGCTGGCATATTTTATGATCACACGGATTGCCCACCATTTATTCCTCTTAGTTCTGCTATATACCGCGCGTAAATCTCGAGTATTTTCATTCTCATTTTATGACGAGGAGACACATGTTGTCGTAATTGACCTCGGACTGATGAAAAGAAGGGAGCAATTGTCGCGGAAAAATATTAATGTCAAATTGCTTAGAGATTTGATTTCCATTATTCCATTATTCTTCACCACTGTTATTAAGAACTCATTGAAAGTTAAGGAATATTGGAAAACTATATACGAAACTAATGAATTATAAATATCTTTTTTATATTTAGTATGATATTTTGGATTATACAAATATTTAAATCTCACTCAAAGTTCTGAATTTCGTAGAAAAATGTGTGAGAACACTAATTTTTTGGTGTATTTTTCCCTGTAAATTAGTACTAAGAAAACAAAAAAATTTCCATAAATGTATCCTTTAATTTTTCAAACTATTTATTAAACCGATATTAATAATTTATCAGTTGAAACTCGAGAAATTTGGTGGATGAAAAGCTAATTTGCAAAATACACAATTGTTGAAAAAAAAACATTTATTCCCGAATGTCTTCTGCATTCCACTATATCCGGGTGCCCACTATTACTCTATCGATAAATATTGGCACGGGTTTTTGCCCCAGAATACCTGGCCGCTTCAATTGCCGCCGGATGCAGCAACAAAACAATTTCTCGCCGGCCCAGAATCGGTCCAGTATCGTGAAAACCACTTCTTGTCCACATCCCCGAGTCTCAAGTTCCTCATCAGTAACCAGAGAGGCAACCAGTCATGACGATCGAGCGTCTTAAAATTCACCATTCCTTCCCTCTCTTTCTCAGTTCACTACTTTTCTCAAATGAAAAAAAAAAAAACTTTTCCCATTCCACTTGGTTTACTCTCTGGGATAAGTTGAAACGAGGGAGAAAATTCCCAATTCCGGGCACGCGTACACCATCCTTCCTTAATTCTTCGAGGAGCCTCACGCTCGAGGGTCACATCTCGTTACGAAAGACATGAAATAAAAAATAATAACTTTTGATAGATTGAATTATCGTGACTGCAGAAATTTTATAGTAAATTGCTAGCACATTCTGGACATTACATTGTCTCATCCTAGCAGAGTCTCCATTGTTATTATTACAATTGCTGTTTTTTTTTTTCCATTTCATTCCATGTACTTAGTGAGTGTGACACTTTGATAGGTCACTTGGTCGTGCTGTAAAATAAGGCCCAGCAATGCACACATACTCTTCTCTCCATTCATTTACGCCGTAGCGAAACCGCTCGTAAACGTTAATCTCATTAAGGTGGCGTTTAAATTATCGCCAACGGATTCTATCTCCCCCCATTTTGTTGCTCGCGCTCGTGTGTACACCATTGCCTTTACCGGTTATTCCACTCGGTGTTTTAATAACACAAATGCAATGTGTGTCCTAACTACACTTGGATTGTAATTAAACGCATGCCATTACTTTCTATCGATTTACCATGGGGTGATAAGCCAATGCAATACAAAACAGTTGTTCTTGGTCTGTTTGATTCTTGTTTAGGGGAATTGAATAAATTATGTTGATTATTTTATTATAATTTAAGCATATTCTACACATATCTTCCGTGATTATAATTTATTCTAGTCCAAGAAAGCAGCATTTCACCCCCTTTTTTTTTAATAATCAACATTCCAGGAAATCTCTATCCCTAAATTTAGGTTCATAAGAAATACCAATATCATTCGATAGAGTTAAATTCATCACTATCGATTCGAATATTCTCCATTAAATTTTATGATCCGCAATGGAATTCTGTACGGAGGAAATGGATTCAATCATCACTCGGATTTATCTAACAAAGTAAGTTTTGGGTATCGCTAACTCTGGAGTTTGCTAACGAGGGTTGGGCAGCAGTTGAATAACAGATATCGGTCAAAATTATAACTTTCAATCTCGTACTCAACTGGTTATAATCCAACGTCAATTGCACTGGAAAATCCCGTGGGAAACTTGTCCAACGATTTTACCTTCTTTACGTTGCCACTTAGATCTGACTGCTGGATACTTTCGTTAAATTCTCGGTGGATATCATTGCGCTATTTCATCGTTAACCACTTGTGATGAATTGCTTTTTCCATACTTTAGTGAATACCTCTGAAACTAATTTCTAATCTAACATCTAATGTTAAATGCTATAAAATTGAATTAATTATCTCTCGACTATTCCACTTGAAATTGAACGAATAATTCCATCTCATGTTTTTATAATAAATCCTAAAGGTCTCATTGATTTAATGTTTCATCACAAAAAATAACGTAAAGAAATCAAACAGCTGAATTTATCAAAGAAAATGAATAAAACAAATGTAATTACAGGGATTATCAAGTCCAAAAATCATTAATATCTCGAGACATAATTAATCGAATAAAAAAACGGCTGCAAACATTGATATTAAAATCCAAAGGCCATCGACATTTTATCGATGAGAGCTTTTTGGCGACTTCTGATCGAAGCGAAATTGGTGCCAAAGACCTTAACCGTATGCGAGTATCAAGTGTAAATTAAGAGAGTTAAGTTTTTTTCTGTTGCATTCAGGGCGAAGTGAGGATCCGCTAAATGTTATTACATTAAGCCAATCGTCGATACATTAATTGTCGATGCCATGAGAAAAAAAATATGTTAAGAAAATCATTGGAGATATGCCATGGACATGGACGTGGAGTGAGGGTCAGTGGCTGCATAAATAACCCGTCAATAACGCCGGGATAATTAGTCGTCTTATCGAAAACACCGTCCACCATGATACCTGGAATCAAGACGTAAAACTGAGGGTCAAAGAGGAATCGATGCGGATCGATTACCCCTCATTCCCCCTCCTTCTCATTCGAATATAAAACAGAATTTCAAATTAGTTACTCTAATTAATTGGAAAATATTAATGTACAAAAAGAGACTCGATTGATGCTTTGATAGAATTTTTTATTGTTTCAGAACTCTGTTATTTTTTGTTTTTATTTTGTTTAGTTTTTAATCAGCGGCTTGATTCCTCTTAATTCGTCTTTGGGTGGGATTCCATTACTTGCATATTTCCATTTGGAGCGTTTAGATCAATTGTTTCGCGCTGTACCTTCTCTTCTTTGGTATTCTCGTTGCGTTCAGTCACAATACGATGAAGTTTGTCACCGACTCTGTAAACTTCGATGATTCGCGTGTAGTGTTCGCCGTTTGGAAGAATTCCGGAAGTAATTGATGTAGAGGTACCCCCATTATTATGAAGTATTACAGAACCGTGCGTGGCATCTAGTTTTCCCGCTTCGGCTAAAAATTAACAATTAACGTTGGGAATTGACTGATTCAATTACAATCGTAAAATGAAAAATATTGGTTACTGCCTCAATAAATTCACTATGAAATTTATCATTCAAGTTGACAAGTAAAATAGATTATTGTGTGGATAAATGTATTTTTTTAATCATCAACTGATGAATAAATTCGAGTGACAACAATTTCAGTGAATATATTGATCAATTGATTGCGCAATTGATCCATCAACTAATTATGTCCACCGATTTAATTTCATGAGTTAATTGCATTCGCAGTAAAATTCAATAGCTCTCGCCAGTTTCGATTTCAATCCCCTTTCAAATTCTCATTTAATTAATTTAAAACGAGATCCTGCTCAGCAAATCAGCACAAAAGAGCCGCAAGTTACGAGAATGATGGAAATAAAAGTACTGGAGGAATAAACGAACAGTTAATAATAGTA
>JAPYZM010001473.1:0-30143 GCA_030522845.1 Psyttalia concolor
GGTTACTTCATCATTTGTTTTTTTTATATAGGCAACATGAAAAATTTCCAGTGAAATTTCCAAGAATTCCCGCTGAAATACCGTGTTGGCTATACAAAAAAACCTCGAATGGTGCAATCCTATTGGCCAAGATTTGGATGGGGACAATGATCTGGATAATTTTTTCATATTTATGGAGTATTTTTTAAAATTATACCTGAAATTTCATGAATTCATCAGCTCTCAACTCTTCCCGGGCTAGGATCAGCCTCACCACGTGCTGAGGAAGTAACGTAAAAGATCCGAGATTGAGTACTTCATTTCCATGTTCGTCTACGAATTCCAGAACCTAAACGAAAGTAATCGAATTATCTCAAAATTTAATTTTTCCTCCAATGGATTTTATCTCCGAAAAGTTGGTTCGCTCCCCGTTAAATCGAGTTTCGAAACAACTCGGTAATGAGATATCGCCACTCAACAATCTATTTTCAAATAAACAATTGCGATACGGAGACACGATCCGCGAAAAGAATTTTTTTAATCGTTGAAGGCGGACTAATGAGAGTCCAAAAGTTAATTCTATTAGAAATCTTCTCGGGAAAATCGTTTCCCGGAAATTAGTTCCCCAGGAAAATCGCATCGTCGATGATTTCCCGGAAAATCATTTCCCGGAAATTAATTCCCCAGGAAAATTGTCGCGTCGATAAATTTCCGAGTGACAATTTTCCTGGGAAACGATTTCCCGGGGGTCAAATATCCGGGAACCAAAATTTTGGAACGCAAATTTTTCGTCTATCGAACGCTTTTGGGGAGGAGACTGTTCCGCGATCTGTGGAAGGCCCGTAAAAAGGGAGTAAGTACCTTCTGAACGAGGGATTTTGTGCATTTATATTGAATATATCGTTCGGCAGACGCCAGAAGTGCGCAGACAGTGTCGACAGTGATGCAGCATTGGACAAACCCACCGCAGGCTTTTCGCAGTTCGTCCAAGCCGTAATAATCCGCTGCATTCATCACCCCTGGATGTAACAAATCATCAATAAATTTTTATCTATTAAATTATTTTGCCACCTAATTTTTTATTTCGGCAAAAAAATATCTCCGCAACTAATTTTCGCCATTTTCTATTCCTACTCTATTCGAAAACGATACTTTACCACATAATTAAGTTTCCGTAAATAAACAATCGTTGAACAACAAATTACAAATAAAATAAATATACATTTCCAATTTTTTCAGTTTCCACTGCTTTTTTGTAACAAAAAAAATGAAAATTTTGTTTTAGAAAATTTCCTCCATATCCAAAATCATTTATTTTCAATAAACAAACCAATCTATTGATAGAGTTCAAATATTATCTTCTTTATTTGAATAAATGAATTGAAGATTTGAAAGTGATTTAAAGCCCGGGTGTAATAGTTCGTAACCTCGACGTCCCCGCGACTAATTACAAGAAAAATACTGATCAAATCATCAGCAAACCTAATTTCCGACGTCTGTGCATGATTTCTGCAAGTCGGGAATTATGTCTGCTCACGATTTGCTCAGTATTTCACGTGTAATGAGTGACGGAGATTTCGAGGTGATAAATTATTACACCCCTTAATTCTGAATTTTAATCAGTAAAATTAACATACCCAACAATGTCCTCGGCTGGAGGGTTACGCAGCCCGTGTGAATGTACTCGATAAGCTGTCGAAAAACATCCGGCTCGAACTCCTCGATGATCAGAGTGTGATGGTGATTGGCTTGTGGCTTACCATTGAACAAAAACGTTAACATGAGACCCTGACATCCAACAATTCACATCAATCATGAATAATACAGCAAAGCAAAGTCTCCGCAGATCCTCACGATGCACGTGCCAAGCGTCTAGCCATCAGCCCAGCATGAGTTTGTTCGAGGCCTTTGGGAATTTACAGAACAATTTTTTTTTCAAAGCGTACAGCAATGCCCATTGGTGCTCATCCCAATTTTTCCGAGCAATCGTGTCGTCACTAGTTCTACTCTACTTCTCGCAGAAATCCTAAGGTATTTCTGGGTATTAACGGCGTTCCAGTGATGCAAACAGGCTATGGGCAGACCTCGGTAGGGGCTCCCTTGAATTTATTTCTAATTTTTTTTTTATGAGGGACTACTCCATTCGCTTTAATGAGACGGCCCATAAATTAATTGAAAATAGCGTAAAATAAAAATCTCGTGCTTTTGATCCTCCGGAATCATCTGGAGTTCCCGGAAATCCAGCCAATCAAGCGTAGCGAGCAGCCCCTCGATATTTTATCAACGCTGAATAGCATGCATATGCTCTACGCATGTTTTATAAATTAATTGACATATTTTGAGCTTGTAAACAAATTTGGTAAACCAAAGTAATAAAATAAGATGAATCTGAAGAATAGCTCCAGAGTCTTTGGTAAATATCTGGAAAGCGAGTAGGTTTATTGAAAAATGTCTAATTGCATTTTTTGTAGGAAATATTTTTAGCTACAAAAATGACTTTATGACTTTTTTGCGAAAAACTAGCCGTTTCCGAGATTTTTCCAAAATTGTCTAGGACCAACTCGTCAGCTGATTTTGTTTCGTTCTTTTCTCATTTTTTTTTTCTTTTAGAATATGAAAAATGTCTGAGTATCGACAGTTTGTATTGAAAGTACCTCTTGGATGGGAGCCAACTGCTGCGTGAACCCTGACCGCTGTACGCGACACAACAAATGCACATTTAACTCTTTTTAATTGACAGGATAAATGATAATCAGGTAGTGGTGAGTGTACTTCACTTGTTTGTACGATAATTCAATCAAATTTTTGTTGTCTTGTTTATACAGTTTAAATAATCATACTAATTGCAGCCATTCGCTGAGACATTCAGACAATTTAGCAGTTTCGTCAGTCCTTGGGGCAATGAGACTTATTCCATTCCTCATAAGTCTTTGCGAATTTTTGCTCCACTCAAGTTCACTCCATAACTCGGAGAAAAAAAAATTCTCAAGCTGAGAAAAAAATTTTTCTTTCGCTTGAAACTGGCATTAAAATTTTGTTCAATATTTATCTAATTTCCAGTGGCCACTGGAAAATTGAAATTCTCAAATTTTCAGTTGCGGCATCCAAAACCAAAAATTCCAGTGCAGTTACAAAAAAAAAAAAATAGTCTCAGTCTGGGAATGATCGTTTCTCTGCGAATTGGAGAGGGTAATATAGAGTTTACCGACAAAAAATAACTGAACATTACCTGCTGGGCGGTATTTTGAAGATTGAGAAGCGGTTCCGAGCTCCTTTTGAGAAAAAACCTCAGCTTTTCGCGTGGGGGCGGTTCTTTCTTGCGCTGGGGGCTGGGAGCCTGATAAAGCATCTTATGGAAGACTCTAGAGAACATAAAGGAAACCATCAGCCAAGCAATACTCAACCCTCGTAAATATCCAACGGAGAAGATTGAGAGGATGAAAAAAAATCAAATCGGGAGAATGAAGAGTGGAGGGGGTCTCTGTCGACGATCTTGATAAAGTCCAACTAAAAATACACCTACGGAGGGGGCGTGAAAAATAGAATGAGAACGTCATAGCAACCTGCTCCTTGCTGCGAGTACGGCCTTGACGGCGCACACCGGTTCCCTGGTGTCGCCAACCAGAAAGGTCACGTCGCACAGTTCAGGCATACTTGCCAGGAATTTCATGTCCTCGGCGAGGCCCGATCTATTCTCGAATGTCGAGTAATCCGGCTCGTCGGCCACCCCCATCACGTCTGGCCCGACACCCGAACTCGAGGCCTCCGGCATCGAGCCCGCTTGCCCCTCCTGTGAATAAAAATTATTGTCTCCATTGGGGGGATAATTCCGAGGGATTTATCTCCAAAGAACAAGCCCACGGGGACTCGAAAAATTTTTTCGTGCGCTTTAAAAAAAAAAAAACGGTTTAGAACGGTTTATTTGTCGCTTTTTACGTCTGAAAATCGTCGGAAAGAATTTCCTTTGGAAATCTCCAAAACATAAATGAACTAATTAAAATATTATAAATTTACTGCACGTGAACTTTCAATAGTTATTTAATTAAATGTTAATTTAATACCCTCTTTTTTACGACGTTATATAGAATAAAAAATAGAAAATAAATAAATTAATTTACAAATTTATATAGACGTAAACGCACCCGATAAAATTGAGGCAAAATATTATTTTCAAAAATTCCCTATTCCCTTAAATCTCGAGCCTCTTTTGCCCCGCTCCCCACAAAATACTACGCAGGTGCAGCAAAAAGTTCAAGGTCAAGTAATCCGTACAATCAAGGCTATTAATCCCGAGAAGTGAAGTAAACGGAAAGCCTCAATTGGATAAAAAGCGAATCTCCAATGACAACTCCATCGGCTAATCTCCCGCTGCGTCCGGCCATCATCGGCAATTGCTCGAGTAATTAACCTACTTCCGGTAACCGATAGCCCGCCCGCTAAATCAAAAACATTGAATTAAACCCCTGCATACGCAATCACGAGAATTTTTTCCCGTGCGAACGGGGGAAAAAAAAATGTCCAAATCCAGTGGAGTCAGAAAATGTTTTCACTTGCATTCATGAGGAAGAAAATTACCTGTTGCTCGAATCCCGGGGCCTCGTCGCTCGCCGGGCTACTTTTCCCTCGGAAGAACACTTTTACCACTTATTTCCTATCGTTGAGAATGACGAAACGTTCATATTTTCAATTTACAATCGTCAATTTTTACATTCGATTCATTCACAATTGATATCCTCCCCGAATTGATTCTCTCAATCGCTCAATAAAATTCTAGTTTTCTTCGTCGACAGATCAATTGCGATAAAAAATACTCCCGTCATTCCGAGCGAATGCGACAAATGAGATGATCTAATCGTGAAAAATTATTGTTTATTTATTATTTTTTGCCACTGAAACGGCTGGAAAGCACCTGAGGATTGCAGCCGACGATTCACACGGGGAATTTCGCTTATTTTCAATCCAATTTTTCACCGATTATTGCTCGACTGGTCTTAATGCCTGGACTGATGAATTATCGCTGGAATCAATTGCACGCACCTCGGAAAATAGTCTGTGCAGGTTGATCTATGAAACGGGTCGGGATGAATGGATAAACCTCGGGCTCTCCTAGGGCGCTTTCACCAACTGGCCCTCGGGGTGTGCTTTATCGACGCAGACACTCCACTCGTGCGCCCCATGTCGCAAGGATTTTCACTGCGACGACGCAGGAGAGATCGCGGGCTTTTGCGCCAGTCTGAAAGCGCGAGATGAATTGAACGTCTGCGGAATTTCTGGGCCAAGGCGATACATTGTTATTGTTGTTTCATTAGGCATCGGGGTATTGATTGGAGCTCGTTGATGGATTTCATTGAGGCTTTTGGGGGATGGGGGGCTTTCAAGGATCGCGTGACCTGTGCAGAGTACTCTGGGCAGAGTATTCTGCACATTTTTCCTGCTCTTCGGGGGAGAAAAACGATCTTACAATTTTTTAAATGGGGTTTATATTAAATATTAAGGATAAATTGCCTTTAAAATTATGTCAATTACTTCTTTATTTGATTGTTCTTAATAATCAAGCAATAAATCATTTAGATTTATAGTGGAAAAGAATTTTATTTGAGAAGTAAAATTAGGGGTTCCATAGAAAAAAATAAGTAGATAGGGAACATATGGTCAGACAAAAAATAATTCAATCAATCAAATGTGGATTTCATTGAGGTTTTTCGGGGATGGAGAGCTTTACATAATCGCGTACTGTGGAGCGAATCCTGCACATTTTTTAATTATTGGCGGAGAAAAACAATCTTACAATTTTTAAAATGTAATTAATATTAAAAATTAAGCATAAATTGCCTTTAAAATTATGTAAATTAAATCTTCATTTGAGTATTGTAAATAATAAAGCAATAAATCATTTAGATTTATAGCAGAAAAGAAAATTATTTGACAAGTAAATTTAAGTGTTCCATAGAAAAAAATAAGTAGATAGGGAATATCTGGTCAGACAAAAAATAATTCAATCATTATTCAAAAGCGTTAATCAACAACTTCGCAACCTCTTCTTCGCAAAAATTTCATATTTTATAAAACAATTGATTTTCTTCTTAAAACACTGGGCGATTCCAATTTTTTCTGTGATTTCTATTGCATAATTTTAAAAAAACGTACAAAAATTATTTTCCTGGGTGCCATAATCCTCAATAAAAATCCCGATCACTCACAAACAACGGGAATTCCCCTCCAAAATTATTTCCATTAATTTAAAACATTCTCGATGCTCAGGATATCTGCAGAAATCTATTCAATTAAACTGATGAAAAAGCTCAACGAAAATCTTCCCCTGCAAAGAATACCGAACTTAAAATTACAGCGGCAGCATCCCCACACGCTAGATTATGAATAAAAGGAAGATCTCTGAATAATTGAATCCCGAATTGAATTCAACCCCCGTTGAAAAACTGAATTTCAACGAGCGAACTTCTCACACAAAACTGGAGGGCTCCGAGCCCTCATAAGTTTATTCTTTTGAACTTTTAAATCACGAATGAATGAATTCTCGCTCCGTTCATGCACTCAGTGTGAAACATTCATGACCGAGCGTTGAAAGAAATGTGGGTCAAGCTCAAAAATCTTGGTATAGTGAGCGTCATTCATGCCTTTTCACAAGCGAGTCTCATGTCGACCCGAAAACCTCCTTCCCTCGGGGATCGATACAACAGATGGACTGGCAACAAGTAGGTAAGGAACATCTGGTCAGACAAATAACTTAAGCAACAATTGTTCGATATTTTTCCGATCACATTAATTCCATAAATAGAAAGTCATAACAAAATCTAAAAAGCTCGAATAATTTCCATAAACAATTCCATTATTCCAATAAAAATTGAGTATTCATGAGAATCTTAAGTAGATAGGGACAATCTAGTCAGACGATCCGTAAAAATCAATCATTATCCAACGTTTTTCAGGTTCCACTCGATAATTTAAATTTTCCATTGCTGAAAAAATTAGGACATTTCAAAAATTAAATAAAATATTTAAACCAGCTTTTTCTTCATATCAAAAATTAATTCAGTTTCGTAATCAATTTTTAAACCGAGTAATGGAATATAATAACGTAGATTATTTCCGTAAGGAAACTCTTCGACTCAATAAAATAAGAAACAGAACTTTCTTTAAATTAGAACACACCTCATTACGCCAACAGTTTCCCATCAAAGTGAGAAAATTGATAAATTCATGAGACGTGATATTAAATAGTCTCCATTCCCAGGTCCTTCCAAATGACTTCAACGGCCACTTTCACATGCAGAAATAGACATCAAATGAAAAACTCTGTCGTCATAAAAATAATAATAGAGTGTCCTAAACTGTATGAAAAAATTGCGACATTTTCTATGAAATTTTCCTCATAAAATAAATCAGTCCCTTTAATATTAAATTCTCATCATTCTAAACAAGACTATAAAATCCAGGGTAGAGTCCGCAAATATTAAATTCTCTTCATTCCCGAGAAGACATTAAAATCTACTGAAAAATCCTTCAATATTGAATTCTCTTCGTTCCTGACAACTCCTGTAAAATTGAATCAATATTTAATTTATTAAAGATCTTGACGACAAAAAATGTGGTTCTGCGATAAATAATTCTCGTCATCTTTAACGAGATCTATTTCAAATGATCTCAATCGTCGTTTCAAATTAAACATTTGCTTAGACAAACCAAGAGCGAACCTTTCGCAAAGTCTCTAGTTTTTTCAAATTCTCCTCCCGACGAAAATTCAATCGTTCAATAATTTTCCAATTTGTTTAAAAAATGAATCGTCTCCTCTGTCCACAAATTGTAATCATCCTTAACACAAACAAATAGATGACCTTGTGGCCAGAAAAATCCTAGGCTTCAAATTTTCTCCACTCTCAACAAGCCTAGAGAATCCAAAATGCCCAAACATTCTACTAAACAAAAAAAAACCTTTGATCAAGCTCTTCTGATTAGGATAACCCCTTCCGACTGTTTTCTCCAAAAAAAAATCATGTAAGCCCACACTTCGGCCTGTCTTCCTCCCCAGGATGAGCCTGCTCCCTCAATCCCCCAGGAAAAACCCTAGAAGTGGAGTATCTTTGGCATCGAGTCACCGTCCAGACAATCGAAACATCGACGCCTGCGCGCTGGGGCGTCCCTATCAGATCCAAACTCCCTGATGTCCGCAAAACATCCCCAAGTCCCCGATCGCCTAGATAATTTCCTAAATAAAACAGTTTCCACAAAATTCCCGAAAGTGTTCCCCTAGACTGTAGTGCAAACCCCATAAAAAATTAACGCCCAAAATGGCCGCATAAGAACCCCCAGAGTTGCAAAAAAATTACTCAGCCGACGGTACAATTCAACATTCAGGGAAACAAAATAAAATTGTACCGACTGAAATCCCATAAAAATTTCCTCAGGAAGAATTCCCTACTTACAGACCAACTTATTTTATCTTTTCCACTTCTAGGGGACTATCTGGAATCAAAACATCTATTTGAGTTAAAATCCTCAGGTTCCAGAGATGATTACCCCAGATAAAAAACAGATATACAGCTTATCACCAGATAATCTAGAAAATTGTTTAAAAATTTTCCAGAGTCTCCGCGCGACTATAAAATTGAGTTAATAATTTACGAATTTCGTCGTTGAAAATTCTCCAAAAATTCTGATTACAACAAAAAAAATCTTTAAATAATGAATTGTCTTTGTTATTCCAACTTTCACAGAAATTTCACTTCCAAAACTCCCACTGAAGAGCCCACCCCCGGGGTAAAAATAAAATAAATATCAAATCATATAATTCATTAACATAAAACAACATCGATTTATTCAACATAAATGCTTGCACGATATAGGTTTCTTCTCATAATTATAATAATGATATCATTGTATTCACATACATACGGAATAAGGCACAATTTGATATTTTAATTAATGAATTCATTAATGCAGACGATCGTTCGACGACTCATTAATTCCCACGCTTTCAATGATTTTTTTTAATCTGTTCACTCTTACCCTACGCTTACCAAATGTAGAAAATGCCATACAATATTTATAATATCCTTGGATTCTCATATATACACTGAGTATAATTAATCAATCGAAATGTCTTCCTGGTTTGAGTACAATTAAAATTTCTTTTTAATCTAGAACGGACCTCCGAGCAAGCATTCCTGTAATTTATTAATACTCAAGAAGACGATATTTTCCATTAATTTCATTTTATCATTAGATCACACATCGTTCTTACACGTACAACCGTACGAAATACATAATTCATCAGAAAATTATTAGCATTCCTCGATAAACGTAGTCTAATTAAGCACACGCCCCTTATCGTACGATATTTTTTTTTATTTCTTTCATATGTTAATTTTTTTTTGTTCTTACGTAACAGCAGAAATGCTTCACTTCGGAATATCGATTCGACTGCATCGATTTAAATCTATTGGCACACTTGAAGAGTCAATTAGTAAATTCGTTAATTGTCTTAATGATCTCCTCTAATTTCCTCGATGCAATCAAAGTTTATTCATCGATTTTTTCCCCTTCTTTTTAAATCCTTTCCACATTTTTTTTTTCCTCTCGAATGATAATTTTGATCCTAAGGTATTCTTAACACTAGGAGAACTGGCTTTAGGGTGGTTATGTTACACGAATGTACAGAGTAATCGGAATGTTCCGAAAATTTAGTTAACGTTCATTAATTACGGTTAAACCTCTAAAAATGAAACAAAAATCTTCTTTAATTAACGTAAATACGTCGTTAACAGGGAATTCGTTATTTTTGGAATGTTTAGTCTTCTCGATTTTCGTTATAATTGGAGAATGTGATAATGAGAAAGGCTTTTTTTTTCAGTTATGAGTGAGTGGGGTAAACGAAACGTCGAGTGCCAAAATGGTAGACTAATTTTACGTCAAGAGTAGGGTCTGATGTTACGAATAATTCTACGACAGTAAATACTTAATTCTAAGTTCAACTCGGAAGAAGTGGGTAATTCTTGAGGGTTTTCTCTTGTTTTGGGTATGTACAGACAGTTTAAATGCAGTCGACGGTTCATTTGCTCATTCGTTCAAGCCCATTTGGAGAATTCACTGTTCGAGGAGGGAATTTTCACTGTCAGAATTTTTTATTTTATCGAGAAATTCAAATTTCGACGAATTTCGTCGTTGAAAAATCAAATTTCAGTCAAATACCAAAGGAAATTCTAATTTCAAGTCAATTTCTTTCGCCAACTGGTAGAATTGTAAAAGTTTACAAAACAATTTGAAGTATTGAAAATATTTTTGTAAACTTTTAACGAAAATTCAGAACATTTTTTCAGTTGCAAAGTTACAATAAAAAATATTTATTCAAGTGGTCGAGGTTTGCTAGTTCATTTGGTTATTGAAAATATGGATAAGACTTTGATATTTCGTTGATTTCGAACTGTTCAATCGTTAAAACCTAAAATGGTCAATAAAAATAAACAAATACTTGAAAACCAAACAAATTCGCTCAATTTTTTTTTTTGTTAAAGTGGAAAATTTCGTGATTTCTTTTCTCTCTCCTTAAAAATTCTCCCAAAATGTCCCCGAAATTTCCCTAATTTCTCTAATAGCGTAAAACCTTTCAGACTATCAATTCGAGAAGACAACAATTTAATATCTAATATAGAGCTCTGTTGTGCCGATAATATATCGGCAGGAATATTTACAATTAATATCTGTCAGTATTCAATATGTGCGTTACTCCAATGAGCATTGGATAGATATGAAATACTCGTAACTCTCGAGAAACAAAAGTTGAGTTGGGATTTATTCCCATGAATAAATTGGAATGTTTCTCATCGATTTGACATTGAGTCTTGAGTCTTGATTCATGGGCAGATGTTGGGATTATATCCGCAGTCTTAGAAATGATGGAGTACTAGATTCTGCCCCGGAGAATTTCCATCTCCTGGCAAGCAGTGAAATGTCTTTTCTGTTTGTTCCAGTGGAACAATTGGATTGCTCGGTAGTCACTGACAACATACTCGTCAGTGAATTTATTATTATGTTTTTTTTTTTAATTGTTCAGACTTTTTTGGAGTGATTCAGTCCACGTGAATCCTCGCGGCTGCGTATCGGTGGTAAGTGATCCTCGATCTTGCGTCGTAGGGGCGACGATTGTAAGTGGATTGGTGCCACTGGGACAGGTGATATCACATTTTTGAGGGGTCGTAGTTCTCGAACGACCATTTCTGCCGCTGCGATGAGCTCGAACATTCCTCCATCAGTAGGCGCTGTTTGCTCTCGGTTATTGAGAGACACTTGTCACTGCTGCCGTGCTTTATTTGTTTTGTCTGTTGACAAATGGAAATGTTAATTGTTTAGTATTTTTTTGAGGGGATTGCGGAGATATTGCTCTGGGCTAGGGTAACTCAATTGCTGACATTTGGAAGCCCCAGAGAAATTACGAAACTTCTAGTAATCAGGGGAAATTTATTCTGCTTGGGAAAGGATATCAAATTTGTTAATAATATTGGATGACAAAATTATTTGATTTAAATTCGTTCATTATAAATATCGCCCGGGAATCATTAGAATGTTTCGAAGCTTAAAATTAATTTCTGATGAAAGTCTCGTCTTCAAAAATATCTTTGGAACTATGAGCTAATTGTGTAATCGACGATTCTATATAAAGAATAAAATTATTGTCAAATTTTCGGTAGCATGAACTGTACCAGCGGTTGCACGGAAATTCTGGTGAATTATTCCGGGCAATTTTGGTGATTGAGGTGGAAATAATTTTGCAGATTTCGTTAGGAATTTTTTAATGATAACACTCACGGAAATAGAAATACATTCACGAAAATATTGATGGTAATTATTCCGAAGACCTCGCGGCACGAATTTAAATCCAGTGGTATTATTTTTTTCTCTGTTTTCTGAAGGCGAAAAATAAACGGTTTTAAAAAATCCTTCACTACTCATTTGAAAATATTTCAATAAAATTCTCGATTATCAAATTAATCAATTGTTTTTATGATATAATTTTCCATAAATCCCGTTACTATTCGCAAAATTACGTCTTTCAACATCTCCATCGCATTAATAAATCCTAGAAATCAATAAAAAAAATAAAATTCTATAAATATAGCAGACGGATTTCCGAAATATCGACACCCAATTCCAAAATGAATATTCTCAATATCCGAAATGCGAAAAATCACTCGAAAAAATCGGAATATTTGATTATTACTCTTCCCACTTCACTGAATAATAAAAAGCCATTGGAATATTCGTAATAGATTTTGAATTATTAAAAAAAAAATCCAACAGATATTGTTGAGGTATATTTCATAATCGCCAGCTTCGGGAGGGGATGCAATCGGGATATTCACAGCAGCCGATACATTAATATACAGCCACCATGTGGGGATAATTTACCGAGACCCCCAGTAATTGAATGAATTATTAAATGTACCAATGATATTACCTGTGGATTATAATTCCATTGCTGATTCCCCTTACTGCCATGACACGGATAAAGAATAACGTCCGTTCCGCTATAATCCAGGCACGACTCGTCTCTCCGTATTTCCCCAGTTTTGCTCAGCATCCAATACTAAATTATTCGAAAAGAGAGGAAACAACAAAATATTGTAATCAGTTTAATTTCATTTAAATACCAAATGCCTGTTTCACATGATGATTCTGGCAGTTCCGATGATTCCTCAATACCAAATTTATTTAAAACTGTCGCGTATTTGCTTTCAATTGCAATGCAATGTTAATATTCATGATTTTTGGGAAAATTCGATTGGATTATGGGCGCTAGGAGGACTGATTGGATTAACGGATTCGGGGATTGCGGTGGTGGCGGCGGAAATATCTTTGATGTGATTGCGATCCTGCAGGCGACTAATGAGCAACTGAAAGCCAATATGTTACAGCAGTCCCTTTAATTACGCCGATTAGACGACATTTTCGACGGTAATGGGATCAATTCTGCATTGGGAGAGATCCTCCGTTGATTATTGAGATGGGCGTCTGCCAGAATTATCTTGTTATGTTGATAATTGGAATTATAACTGATCAAGGAAGAAGTTACTTCAACCAAAAGCGGTTTAGATGGAAATTCTTTAGGGCATTGAGTTTAATAATAAATAATTTTGTTCTCACAATGAAAAAACAGGCTTTCAATAGAATGGACTGGGAACATTTTTAATACGAGTTCACCATTTTGTTTAATATCAGGAATTTTTAATAGAAATTGTTGACGTTTTTTTAGTTATGAGCCCATTTTTACGTTTTTGAATAAAAAATGAGTTTTCGTTTAATTAACTTTTGATTATTTAAAAAATAAGGTAACTAGTATTTCCGAGCCATATTTCGTAATTATTTACTAAAAAAAATCATGCGACGACTAAGGGCAAAAAAAATTATAAATAACAGAAGCAAGTAGTTATTTTCTGCTGTAATATCGCATGCCGAAGTTAGAGATGAAGCGGTAGCGGACCCACGAAAAAGTGGAAAAAGGTCATATTGTACTGAGCAAGCGAAAAAGGTATGAGGGAGAAAAATTGATGGAACTCGTTTACAGTTGGAGGGAAAAAGCTTCAGTCAAAGGAAAAAGTTTTTTCGCATTTGCGGGTTGAGGAAAAATGTCAGCGAGTTGGCTGTCAACTGGGAAATGGAGGCTTCTCTGCTGGGGGGTTTTTGTTTTCATCATTGGAATGTATATTCCTAATCAATTGGGACAGTTTAAATGCCTCAGGGCGTAGGGGGGAATAAAATCGAGGTATTTATCAGTGGGAAACAACAGCAGCTGTTGGTGACATTGATTTTTTGATTCAATTGGAAAATTCGGTTTAATTAATTCTTGCAATTCCGGTGATTGGTACCTCTTGATTGGGGCGAAAGCCAATATTGTGAGATCTATTCATAACTTTAGAGTAAAAAAACTCGCTAACAGTCCTAATTAATCCATTAAATTTTCAATGGCAAATATTGTAAAATTCTCGAGGCGTAAATGTCAATTTCATCAGTTTCACCAGTTAAAATGTTTACTAATATTTGTTTCAACGGGAGAAAATGGGTTGGGCTGACAATTGTTTGTAAATGGGAAATTGAAATTTATTCTGCTGGAAAATTTTTAAATATTCAATTCGTCATTAATATTGGACGGCAAAAATTGGACAAATTTACAGGCGATAAATATAATTGAAGTGACGTTTGTAATGCACTTGTGATTTTATTTAAATTCGGTCTCATCTCCAAAAATATCTTTGGAAATAAGAGGTAATTGTGTAATCGACGATGCTATATAAAGAATAAAATTATTGCCAAATTATCGGTGGCATGAAATATAACAGGGGTCGCACGGAAATTCTGTTGAATTATTCCTGACAATTTTGGTGATTGGGGTGAAAACAATTTTGCAGATTTCGTAATTTTTTAATGAGAACACTCACGAAAATATGAATGGCAATTATGCCGAACACCTCGCGGCACGAATTTCAATCCAGTGTCATTATTTTTTTCTGTTTTTTCTGAAGGCGAAAAATATTCGGTTGTAAAAAATCCCCAACTACTCATTTAAAAATATTTAAATAAATTTTCTGAAAGACATATTCAGAAGCGATTATCCATTACCAAATTTATCAATTGACTTGTTTCCACATTTCCACTGTATTAATAAATCATAGAAAACAATAAAACAATAAAATTTGATAAATATAGCAGACAGATCTCCCAAGTATTCAGCAAAAAAAAAAATTCCGCTATAATTAACACAGTAATTAACAAACTTTTATTCTCACTATCTCAACGACCGAATATAATTCATCAAATTGTGAATGTGAAACACGAGAAAACCTAAACGTCGATAAATACAGCAAGTGGAGAGAAACATAGATAAATGGAAAATTGTGTGGTGAATCATTGCCCCGATAATTGCCGGCAAGTGCTAGATTCATATACAAAATTGCAGCCCGATAAATGGGATCATTAAAGCTCTGCAATAATATATGAAACATTTGGGGTTCTACTGCGAATTTCCATGAAAATTCAGGACATTCCGATTGTTGGCGTCCGAATACCTAAATCGAAGGAAAACTGTGCGCACACGATTGAAAATAATGCACTTCACTCGAATGACTTTCTCTCAATTAAATGAAACAAATTGTTATAAAAAAATACTGAGCTTATTCGTCATTTTATTGATTAAAATAATTTTAATCAATAGAGTATGGAATATTTTATTTCGAATTGTAAAAAAATTGTTAAATTTTCCTGCCAAAATAAAAAAGTTTCGTTGAATTTAAACAATTTTCTCTGCGTCTGAGGAGTAAACAATGGAAAATCAGAGTTGCCAATTGGAACAGCCCTCATTACGTATTATCCTCAACGGGGGTCATCCTGTTCGTTACAGTGGGCGATTAATTCGAGGATGCATCACGATTAAAAATAAACTACTCGAGTGAGATAAGTGGAAATACTAGGGCGACCATGTTCAACGTTACACGACACACCACCCACTGAAATTGATGAGGTCTCGAGTCTGATTAGAGAGCCTCCTGATTGCAGCTAAATAGAGTGAGATTAACTGTTGATTGTAGTCGTGTGGGGCTCGGCAATTGCTGGATCTCAGCATTAAACCGTTCAGACAATTTGGAAGATCAGAATGGCTGGAGTTTGCCTGATTCGGGGGAATCGGAAAGAGTTCATTCGTCTTCTGATTGATTTATGAGGCTCAATGCAGAGATTACTCGGCAATTGAGCTTTTCAAGAATATTTTTTAATCTCAGGAAATTGAAAAATCCATCGCTCGATTTTTTTATCTGGAAAACAATTCGAATTGTCGCAAATTTTACCATCATTCCTGAATTGTTTAAGACAACGAAAAAATAGCGAAAAAATTTTCAAATTTCGTTAAACAATTTTCGATAGAAACAGTTGAAAATTCCCTGAGAGATTGAAATTTCAATCAGTTTCCCGGGAATTTCGGGGATTATCGAAAAGTGGTCATTTGCATTGCAGATTAACGCATTATAATTTTGTAGATAGTTTAAAAAATTGACCTTCTGCGGCTCAATATTTAACGGGTGGAAACAACGGCCGCGATCACGGTCAGTAACCATATGGGCGAGGGATTAAATCCGCTCGTGCACCGCAACGAATAAATTGGAATATTTTAATTTTTTAAGCCCAAATACATGAACGATTTACGGGTCAGTGAATATATCCTATAAATGCCGGAGGTTCGTGTTGTATTTTTTCAATGAGAGTAAATCCAATGCAAAATGGGAACACTCACTCGAAAAATTCCGCATTATCGGGGGGAAAATATGCCATTCCGGTTCGAATTATTTCAGTCGATAAGAAAAATTCAACAAAAGCCATTGAAACTCTAGAAAAGAAATTTTTAAAATTGTTTTTTTATAACAAACGTTACTCACGTTATTGGAACTTTAAAGATTTCCTTTTCAGCCTTCACATTAATTTCAATAAAAATATCGGGCGAGCAATTATTCAACCACCTAAAAATAACTAATTGAAATAATTTCCGACTAATCTCTCGTTTCGCTCCATTCCCAATTTTCCTAAATTAATAAGGACAAAAGATTAAAGCGTAAGTAGTTAAAACCATTGTGCCCCAGACTATTAACGTACCTCAACAGTCGGATAATCCATTTCAATATATTCACTCCCCAAATTTTCTATCTAAATTCCATAAAAAAAATTTGAAAAAAAATCTTCCCAAATTCCATTTTTCAAGTTAACATTTTCTTACATTTCTTCTCATAAATCAATCGACTGGCTTTCCCTGAGAGGTCGAAAGTCCTCTCCTACTCTTTTGAAGAGCTAAACCGATTCTAAGACTAAGAAATGCTGACCGGAAGAACTGATAACCATTTCCGCAGATTTTTTGTAATTTTTCCGAAACTTTAAATTGGATTGAACTGTTGAGCTACTTTAATGGCCCAGAACTCCATTCCCCGATGTTGAACCCGTGTCCAGGCGAAAAAAATTAGCAGGAAAATTAGAAGACAACCGAATGCCCCAGGATCAACTGAACCATGGTTAAATGCCCCGTGCACTGGTATCATGGGGTACCTGATTGCCGCCCTGACGGTGACAAGGCCACAGACCCACGGGCTGATGCAAGTCTTCCGGCTTTCCAGACCAGTCTATACAGACGTCTTTATCAAGCTGTCGTATCTGCATTGATAATTTTGAAAGAAACAAAAAAAAACAAGAATTCAGCCAAAATCGTAACGACAGGCACTTCTACTTTTCCATTTCCTTTCATCCTAAACGAATATATCGGGCGGTCGAACAGGTCTCCTATTGTGTGATACGGGTAAACGAGAAGCTTATGACAAGAGATTGTGGTTTACATTACGGGTGTGAGTGAGAGTTAGTGAAAACAATAGTTAGAAAACGAGCACAAAAAAATTTTTCAATCGAAGCAATTGGGGGGGGATTTCGTCCAGAGAAGATGGCTCTGAATGTTCAAACTTCCGCAGGCATTATTTCTTCACGAAATAATAGTAATATAAACAATTGGATCAATTGGTTGACAGGCCATCTAAAGGTCATTCCATTGCGAAAAAAAAATCGAAACCCCACAATTGTTTCAACTTAACAAATAAAAACAACAAAAACAAAACACAAAACGCATCCTAAAAACACACCAGCTCCCTAGAAATCATATTGTACCTGATTGCCGCCCTGTCGGTGGCAGGGGTAGAGGCCAGCTGGTTTGTGCAAGTCAGCCTTGCGAGCAGGCGAATCCAGACAGGTATTTCCGCCCTCCCCGAGGTTACGTACCTGTCATTATTGTTAGTGTTCATATAAATAACGTTCATACACTGTGAATAATTAATCAAGTCAATCGGCTCGGCATCCGCCCCTGAAATATTATTTTCAAATAAACAAAAATACACACCCCGAGGGAAGTGTTACTCCATTTATATTTGATACCAAACTCAATTGAGTTCTTTTTTTTTTTCAATCGTTTCGCACAGCCGATGGGCACTATTCTGCCAGTGATAGACAATATCCCTGCGTGCATGTATTTTTATTTTATCTAACGGACGTGTGATCAATTGATAGTGAGTCTAACAAACTCGGAATATTCCAAATTCGAAAATCGTTGAAAAAGTCGCGATTCTAGTGGAAATATTGAAAAAGATAAAAGGGCAATTTATGGAACGAAAAAAAAATCATATTCCGTGAGACTAGATTCCGTTTTTCAAGGACGACGTGAGGCTAGCGACGCGACGGCTGTCCCCACGCGAAAATCGTTCCTCAACGAAGTTTTGAAATGATTTTTTTGCTGTCAAATATCTCACTTTTTTATAATAATTTTAATCCGAATTGAATGAAAACATTCTAAAAATTTTTCGCAAGTGAAATACGATTGAACTGATTATTTTATCCGATGAGAACTACTGATGGCAGAAACTCGTGAAAGTGAATTCCCTTGACGCGAAGAAATAAACAATTTGAACAATTTTCCTTCGCAAAGCTCAATCCCAATTTTTTTTCCATTGACAGACGAAATCCCTGGAGACTCTACCAGGAATATTCCGAGTACGACGCACACAATTCGTTGCAAAAGTGTGGTCAGCAAAAGTCTCGATATTATTCGACCTATTGGAAAAGAGGTATGGGTGAATTTTTTTCCAGCCCACGCAGCAGTTTTGAGGATCAACTCGAGGAGAGAGACTACTCCTCTTTTCGTCGACTCAATATCGGCGGGAGCCCCTTGTCTGGTTCCTCTGTGAATATAAAAACCTCATGATTCATGGTACGTGAATTCAACGACGATAAAGTTTCCTGCCCAGCCGGAAATGGGTACGGATGGGGCTGAATTAGCTGTGTAGAGTAAAATAAAAAAAATGAGGGAATGATAGAAAAAGGGAAAAATTATGAAGGATTAAATTAATACGACGCAGAGGCTTTCATCTGCAGATGGAGATTATTAATGAGGGGGAGAGAGAAAAATTCAATATGGATTCAGCATTGGCACTGATGAGAGAGTGGAATTCATAAAAGGTACTTTGATTAGTCTCTGTACCGGGCGCATTTATTTTGCGGTATCCCACCGAAGAGGCAATCAATTAATTCTATTACCAATCATGAGGATTGGGTAATGGGTTTTTTGGTTTTGACGGGGGGCATGCAAATTCCCTGGCTTCGCTTGAAAATATTATTTAGTCCCGTGGTGTAACGTGAGGTAGATATTCCATTTTTGGAGGCTCATTGATTGCAATACGTCGAAAATTTCGGCAATTAATGGATATTGTTCAACAAACGGTCAGAAAATGATTGGATTAAAATAGTGACTATTGAGACGAAAGAGTTTACTCTTTTATGAGAGAAAAAATGTTGTGAATGAAGTTAAATGATTGTCTTTATAGTCCAATTTAACTTTCGAGGAGTATTTAATTTTTTTTAAAGAAGAACAACGCAAATGTGAGGAAGGAAGATGTCCTTCCCGAAATTACTCACGTATTTTTTTAGTTCTCCCATGAAATACTTGAAGGTCGACGATTTGAACTTCTGGCCAGAGCCCATCGGCCTCACCGAACAATCCCGAAGCGCAAAAAAAAATCTTCAATCCGGAAAAGGTTTCGTGCCGGACGCAGCGGAGATCGTTACGCACGGCGAATTATTCACGTCGCCTCATCCGCGGATCCGGAGGTCATAGAACAACCATACCTCAACCACCCTTCTGCACTCTCCCCAACTATAAATTCCCCCGGGCGACCCGCCTAATTTACCGTGCCACGAGAGTAGAAATCCGCCGAAAAGGGAGCAATTCAAAACAATAAAAAAAAAAAGACAACACCGGTAGAGGAGAATTACCAGAGGCAGAAAGGCCGGCCGAGAGTGGTGAGTTCCGGAGCGTTCGAGATACAGGAAAAACATAAGTTCAGGAAAAGTAGTACAGAATTCTCCCGCCCCATTTCCCCCCGGCCCATCTCATTTTTCGTACACCCACTCTTCCCAAATTACAGTACTTCCGCTGACTGAATATTCCATCAAATATTCCAGCAACAGTTGAATGTTTGCAATTCGTGCAGAGAAAAATCGACAAGGGAGATTCATTCGCAGAAGAAAAAGCCAGAACCTCAGGGGGCCCGGGGTTCTCGATTTTAGTGCATCCCGACAACCGGATTATTTAAATAAACAAAAATCATCCTTTGATTTTTCCTCCTCAATTCCCGACGTCTGCCGTTAAAAATTAATAAACTAGTTTATTTCAGGGAATTCCATCCTATCAAATAAATTGTTTATTAAGGCCCGGATGTATCTCCAGCCGAACGTTATCGGGATTGTTTTTGTTTGAATTTTTAATCTACAAAGGCGTTTACTTTTCTTCTCCTGATTCCATAATTTTCTATACTATCTCTCCATTTCCTTTTAACGAAAAAAAAACAAAGCGAAGTTGAAATTAGAGCCTTTCTAGTTTAAAAAATCCTCTCCATTCCAATATGTAACTCACCACTCAGATGAAATTACGCCCGCAGGATGAGTTTATTCAAACTGCGCAAATATTGTCTGTAATATCCCAGCAACAGTTGAATATATCAAATTCACTTGAAAGTACGGTTCCAAAACTAGCATAACCCACAAAAACCGGATCCCGGCAAACGCCTTAATTAATTGCTCCCTAAAATGCACTTTAGCAGAACGAACTGGCCCGCAATACTCATCAATATTAGACCGCCCTCACCAGAATAAATATCCTTAATTGAAAAAAAAAAATAGCACCACAGCCAGGCCAGCCGATCCGTTGCTAATGAAACGTTAAAAATTATCAATTATCAATCAGTGCAAATGGAGCCTTCTCCACTTAATGTCCCTCGCATGAATAGTTCATAAACACGCCCATTGTCCTTGCATGCCCCCCCGGCACTGGCTCTCCCTCTCTCGCTCGTGCCAACCTTTTTGGTAACAACGGAAAAGCCTCTGCGCCGGAGTAATTCGACACCCTGATGAATCAAAGCGTCCAAGGACGTCATAAACTTTCCATTTTGTCGGCCCATTTCGTCGTAATTTTCCTCCGCATCTACTGCTACAGGTATACTCCTCTGAAACAAACTACACCGGGAGAACAAACGATCTGATATCACAAAAAAAGAACTGTTTTGAAACGAAGAAAAAGAAAATTTTCCATGAAGTCGTGATAATTTTTAGCCGGAAGGAAGCTTGGAGTACTTGGGTAGAAGATAGTATAATTTTTCCGTGAGACTACTCAGCCTATGATCGAATGGAAAATTCTCCGTGACTGTAGCGTTGGGGCCGGTGACTAGTGTCACGGCGTCTTCGCGTGCCCTCTATAACGTGGAAAGTGGCTGATCCGGATTTTAATTGAATGGGACGATTGGTTTCAATTTACTCGTAGTCAGTAAATATTTAAAGTGGTATAGTAATGAATGGAATAACCTACGATCGAATTGAAAGTTCTCCGTGACTGTAGCGTTTGGGCCGGTGACTAGTGTCACGGCGTCTTCGCGTGCCCTCTATAACGTGGGAAGTGTCCGATCCGGGTTTAAGTTGAACGAGCCGATTGGTTTTAATTTACTCGTAGTCAGTAAATATTTAAAGTGGTATAGCAATAACTGGGATAACGTCTAGATTCAGATACCTTCAAACGTATCAAATCCTATTGCTACCGTAATATCTAAAGACTAGTCTTTAAGGGACTACTTAGTCTACGATCGAATTGAAAGTTCTCCGTGACTGTAGCGTTGGGGCCGGTGACTAGAGTCACGGCGTCTTCGCGTGCACTCTACAGTAGTCGGTAGTTACGGTAATATCTAAGGACTAGTCTTTAAGGGACTACTCAGTCTACAATCGAATTGGAAGTTCTCCGTGACTGTAGCGTTGGGGCCGTTGACTAGTGTCACGGCGTGTTCGCGTGCACTCTATAACGTGCGGAGTGTCTGATCCGGATTTAAGTTGAACCGGCCGATTGGTTTTAATTTACTCGTACTCAGTAAATCTTTAAAGTGGTACAGCAACGAATGAAATAACGTCAGGATTCAGACACCTCCAACCGTATCAAATTCTATTTTTAGGCTAATATTTGATTCTCGTTGCCCGTTCCTGTTGCATTCATCACATTAACTATTTCTGATGGATCGGATGTTATACCCTTGAGAAATATTTTGTTAAAGGAGGCTTGGAAATTTGATAATCGGCTTCAGCGAAAGCCTTCCTCCGAAAATGATATATCTTCATGTTTCAGGTTATTCCAGTAAATAATCCCATCCAATTTCACCATTCTTCCATTCTAGGAAATTTTATGGCCAATTTTCTGACGACGAGCGTTGGAAAACGTTCGCCAATTTTTGCGATATCAAGTCGTTTTTTTTTCTCCTAACACGAAGAACAAGAAAATCGAGAGAGGTATTCTCACCTCGCCAGAAGCCACCGCCTCGCCAGGAATGAAGAGCTCGGGATAAACATTGTCGAGGTACCATTTGAAGGATTTGCATCCAAGTTGTTTCCTCAACGCCTTTCGGTCTGACACATCCCCGTAATTTCCCTGGAAATGAAAAAGAACAGAATTCGTATGTCTGGGCGCAATTGAGACGCTCACGAGTGCGAGCAAGTGGGAGAAAAGGAGGAATGCCGGAGAGGAGTGAATGGAAGGGAGGGATGTATGAAGTGGCTGGGATGAAAGGAGTGCAGTCAAGAGACGTCAGTGGTGTAGGATAAAGTGTATACTCACCTTGTCATGACCTATTCGTTGGTAGTAGTACTTGGCGTACTCGTCCAGCCACACCTCGCTCAGCCTTATGCTATTCCTCTTGAGCACGTTTACGCCGGTTCGCCACTTGTAGGGTGAGCGTTTTCTAAAGATGTGACCCACGTGCGAGCAGGGAACTATCTCCAGAGTACCTTTGAACATCGAAACGGCATTAAACTTGAATTTTTGGGGGGGCCTTTTGGGTTCGTACGAGAAATTCGGATTTGCTTCAGTCGAGGAATTCTATTTGATAAGACATCCAGAGGAATCACACCTTTCAAGCAAATTAATGATGTTTTTTGGTCGAATAAAGGATTGTTTTACTGGAAGAACTAATGCTCGAGATTACGACTTCTTAAGACGTGGCGCCATTTATCGCCAGTCTGGGCATTTCTTCTCCTCATTCTAGAGGTCCTATCCTCTTATACCTCCAGAGGTTACTGCCAGAGTCTGTCCATGTCTAGATAACTTTCAAAATAAGTGGAAACCAAAATAACTTTTTCAAAAATTACTTCCCCCTAAGAAATACAGTAAATAATTCCTATCCAAAGCTAATTACTCTGCAAACTATGCAGAGAAAATTCCTATGGCAAAGTTATTTTGGACTGACTTATTCTGGTTTCAAGTTAGCTTGACCGGATTTTTTTGACGAAAGATATTTAGACTTGTTACGATCAGAGTTTAAATAAGTGTAGATTTTTAGGGGAAATTAAAAACAATTGTGTGATATTCTAGAAGATTTGGCATAGAATTATTGCAGTGGATAAACTTAGGTCTGGAATTGAGACGTATTTCCCGACTTTTCGAGACGTGGTATGGCCCGTTTTAAACGAAAAGAAAAGACTATTTGATAACTAAAATGAATAGATTCAAAGATGTAGGGCCAGAGAATGAAATTCAATTTCATACCACCGCACATCCAGGTCTTGAATGACAATTCAAGATTCTCGCCACCCCAAATGTCAAAGCCACTGTCATAAGTTCCAAGGCGCTCGAAGAACTGCCGATCAATGGAGAATAAACCGCCCGCCATTGTCGGCGACCACACCGGCTCAGCTGAGTTTTTGTGACGTTTTTTTTCACGTTCCGGTACTGCGTGCCAGTTAAACTGATGGGCGTAAGGTGCATTTATTATTCACAAGTGACATTTTATCGGAATTTATTATCAATTTTAACCCCACCGAGTAATTGCGGTGAGCCTGGGTCAGGTACTAATTATTCATTAGAGGGAGGGGGAGATGTTTTCAGCGTTTCGAGCGGTAAGAGAAATTGAATACCTGAAGATTCCAATCGAAACCACCGACGTTAACGCCACCCGAGTCCCGCCAGTGGTACTCGAGAGTGGTATCATCAATGACGTCAATCACTGGACAAACAACTGTTGTGGAATCCCGGGCTATTCTGTCGAGCAGTGGCTCCAGCCAGCCCTCAGTGCACTCACAATGGCTGTCCAAGTAAGTTAGAACTGGTGCCTTTGCAGCCGCGGCACCCAGGAGCCTAGCACGAATCAAACCCTCTCGTTTTGGGGCTCTTATTATCCTGACTTTCGGGTAGTTCATCATGTAGTCCAGTAGCTGACGCTTCAGGTGAGCTGGAATATTAATAATACATTAGACCATCGCTTCTATACTCCGGAGAAAATTACCTTAAAAGGGTTAAAACAAAGAAAATCGTTGCCTCCCCGGGATTGCACTCAATCAATTCGCAAACTAAATAACAAATAGAAGAATTAGCATAATGAGACGTGCCACCTGAGCACTGGGACATCATTTAGCCTGAAGAATCACCAGAGATGGGGATTAATATAGAGGAAACTCCGAAGTAACGATTGGAGCCTCGCAATTAGCCTGCTGGCGAGTGATTTATTTCAACAAATGGCTTTATGAGGCACCTCTCCGCTAAACTCCCGGCTAATCTTAAGCCCCTCAGTGTCCCAAGGATTACCCAGTACATGCAGTATAGAGGTGGATTTAACCGGATCAATTCGTGCCTGTATCTTTGTTAACAGATCCGACCTCCAAACTTGATTAATTACTAATTGTATATAGTGTATAATGAAGTTGTCACGTTCGATGTTGTTTTCATCTGATTACTGGGGAATTCAGCAGTTGTGATGTCAAAATCTAGACAGGAATAGAATTTACGTGACTATTGACACTTCTTCGAGAATTTTACTTCGCTGCCGAATTACGTTTCGAAACGTGACTCGCCGGTCTTTTTTCTGGTAATTTTTATTAAATATTTCTCTACGGGAAAATCTTCTACACTCAAGCCATTTCGGTCTACCGATGACGACTGGGGACGCCAACGACTGACGCGTAATGGCTGCTGTATGGTTCCCGGCGTGTGTTCAGCTGCGCGTGGAGTGCCTTTTCAGACGATCTTATCTTATTTGCTGGGAAGAACTCTTTTACGTCCCAAATGTCTGTAACCGGACAGAGACTGGTCCAACCATGCTTCATGAAGACACCTTCAGAGCATTTGTTCTGGCCAAAGCCCACCCCCGGCCAATCGTCTAATCCAAAATTATGACACACCTAAACTACTGAATCCTTCGCATCCTCCCCCAACGAAGTACATCACCTGGACAGTACAATGAACCAGAATGGCGTGCTGCCACGCATCCTCAGATACACCTCCTGATAATGGCACCAAGTCACGTGGCTCATTCTGAAAAGCCCAAAGCTCACCCGCCATTTAGTACAGTCTAAGTATGTTTATGGCTAACACCTTCCGGCCAGTTGGCTCTTATCTTCACCCAACTTCCGTTGGTAAGCAGAAAGGAAGCGCCAAAAGCATCGCAGTATCCAAGTCATGTCCAGACCTCTCTCTCTCTCGTTCAAAGCCATCACAGACGTACCACATTCGTGATACCTGTTTAATCCTCTCGCATATCCTTTACTTTATTGTTCAGCACGTTATAACCCTGTTTTCTTTTTCTCTCCTATTTTGCACCCTTACACTCGCCTCGGGGGGCAATAAAACTGAGTGCAATTACGTCACCCCTGCCTCCCTCTAGCCACGGTTTTCCTGGGCGCATTCAGTTACGACGTATTAAATTTAACAGCGCGACGGACAATGCATGATAAAAGACGAGAGGAGGACGGGGGATGTTGCTGGCGGGATGAGAAAAGTTGGGGGGGCCAAATTGACGAACTGATTGAACAATTGGGGCACAGATGTCTGGTCTAGTTCTTCAGCCCTTAAATGACTTCAGTAGAATCTAGTGTTGGAGAATTACTCCTGAACTTTTGAGAACCCAATTTGATTATTTTTGAGAAGCATTCCCAGGATGTGCCTGGGGATTTTGTGAAGGACAACATTTTCTGTAGCTCTCAGTTCGCTTTGTGAAAAAAGATTTTTCTCAAGGAGATCATTCCGAAAGGTTTTCTATATTTCAGTTTTGTAGGGCTAGGTTTGGGGGCCTTCCGGGAATTTATATCTCTGGGAATATTTCTCTGAGGAACATTCATCTTCAGACCCCCGTAGGTCGTAAAAAAACACCACTTCCCCTAAGAAAATTCGCTACGAGTGGTTCCCTAAGATATTTTCCCCTCATTTTTTTTGTCGATGTCAGACAGGTCATGAAGAATGTGGATAATGGTTGGAGTACTCACGCATGTCGGAGTAATCATCGACGAGGATTATCTCCTGGATGAGGTGTTCAGGCGACCTGTCCAAGACTGAGTGAACGGTTCTCAGGAGCACCGACCAGGCTTCGTTGTGGAAGCATATTATGACAGCCGTGGGGGGTAAATCCTCGCGGTACCTTCCCGGCTGTTTACACCTGCAATAATATTTAACGAAAATAAGCTTTAGTCAAGGCAGTTTGCAGCGGTAAGGTCCCCGCGAAGTTCGAGGTATTGTTATCACGATAAGAGGTCTTTTAGGTCTTGATGAGATCTTGTAAACACTCAAAATCATTATTCAACAATTAATCAGAGGAATACATATTTTTTATGCAGGTAAATTAAGATAAATTAAATCATTATGCATTTTCATTAGGTTATCAGTCAATCAATTACAGCGAAAATTTGGGTTTGTCCTTTTCGAAAAAGAAGCCAAGCGCAGAAATTTTCAAATTTCTAACTTTAATGGCTTCCAAAATCATATGAATAAATTTGCACCCCTTTCAACCCTTCACGGGTTGATTCTCAAAAAGAGAAAAATTTGTATTTTTTCGTTTCGAATATGAAGCCTTTGTAGAAATTTTCAAGTCTCCCACTTCAACCATTTCCAACACCACCCAAAAAAATGTGCAACCCCTGTCACTCCCTCAGTGGGTGAATTTCAACACACGCCTCACCCCTTCACGTACCAAATTTATCTAATGGATTTATAATCCGCGAAATGAACATTAATTTCAATTTACGTGCGGAGTCATGTAGTTATACTTCTTTTCAATTTTGAAAAAAGAAGATTTGAAATTCGCGCCCGTTTCCCTTCGACTTCGACTTCCAGAGCCTTCGATTCGACTTTCATGAGATCGATTAGCATTCGAGTTTTCGTTCGAGTGCTCATTCGAGACTCCCGATGCCTCTCTCTTATTATATAGGGTAGGATTCTCTCCGTGCGATCAATTCAAAATCCTCTAAAGATGAATGAGCCGTTCTCATTGTCCGCCACCCCAACAATAATTGCGACTGCAACTTCACGTGGTTCAGAACTACTCGAGTAGTTCCCGTGGCCCAAAGTCCTCTTACCCGAGTAAATAGATACTTATGAAAGTTAAAAGTTGAATGTTATCTATACGGCTCCTTGAGTCGTTGAATAATTCATGATCTTTAAGGGTTGAGTCTGGTAGTTGAAACTACTTAATAAGTCATGAACTAATTCCCCGTGAATTGCAAAATGTAATTCATTCAGCAAGAAGTTCCATGACGAGGAGGACTCAGCGTTGATCGAACAATTTGGGGAGGGGCTGGTGAGTGAGTGCGATAGGGGATTCCGGTGGAAAAGTAGCGTGAGGAGTTGGAAATGTTTAATCACGATGCAGCAAACCGGTATACATCACTCGATATCGACTCGAGTCTTCAATACTCTCTATGGCTGCTGCATTCCCCCGCCTCTCTCTCTCTCTCTCTCTCTCTCTCTTGCTCACTCCCACCCATCGGCACCCGAAAACTCTGAGGATATCTCATTCATTGTCGTGGAAGTGGATATCGGTGTTGAACGCCAATCGACCAGAAACGATTGGAGTTTCACCAGTTTAAGCAGCTGAGGGGGAATGATTTCACGAACGAATTTTGTCCGGACTAATTCGATTGATTATTTGGAAAAAAAATGTCTCAAGTGTCATATCTCCTCAGGTTTGACACAAATTATTCATTGATTTAATGACAACCTCTTCAATTACCAAAATTATTGCTAAAACGATTTGTAAATTTCAAATTAAATTTTTTTAACTCGATTATTTCCTCTTATTTATATTTCTTTGTTTTGATACAAATTATTAATTTATTTTACCAGGTATTCTTGAATCATCAGAATTATTGTTGGAGGTATTCGTGAATTTCAAATAAAAATTTTAAACTTTAATATTTCTCGAAGTTTAGATATTTTTGAGACTTAAAAAATTGTGATCAAAAAATTTTTTTTAATTTTTATTGTGAAAAAAAAATTCCTCGGACCTTAGTAAATCTCGGCGTGTCAGATGATTTGAGATGATCCTAACTGATTTGCGACCGCCTCAAAAAGCTCGCGAGTTGGATCATTAAAAAAAAAATCCGCCGCAAATGTCCCCAAAAACTGAATAACTCGGACAAAAACCACAAAATAAAAATCCCCCACAGCCAACACTTGTCCCTAAGGCTCCCGTTCTATCCCAATTCCCATGCCCTGATTTATAGTAAACACTGAGGACCAGCTTTCCTGGATGTTTCCAGACTTTACAGCCGTATTATCTCGGGAATATCGCGTAATACCCGTCAATTTCCATATATTCTCTATTTTACTGCGGACCCCCACGGGTTATAAAAGGCCAGCGAGTTTCACGTGGGAATATCATGACTGGAAAAAAAAAAAATATTCGATACCGCCGGATATTCCTCGGTATCTGGTGCGTACATTTTGACAAGAGATCCTTTCCGAGCTTTTACCGGTGTTTTTTCATCCCTCCCTTTCTCCAACACTCGGCAACTTCTGTTGCCCATCGTCATATGGGGGTGAGGGAGGGCGAGGGGGGAGGCAAAGCCTGATAAAAACGTTCTCTTTTATTTCCTCACTTCCCTAGCGACACCGAGAAATCGGAGAACTCTAGAGTCTACTTGCGCTGCTCGAGCTGTTTAAAAAAAAACACATTGAATCATTTTTTTTTCCTCGCAAGGACTCCCTCAGAATTTTTTTATCCACTCGACGACATCTGTTTTCTACGAGAATGGGCGACAATTGGGTGGAGAAATAAAGCTGATGGTTCAATTAGTTGATTTTTCGGAGGGCAAAGAATTCAACGGTTCGATTTGAGCACGCGTCGGGTGTGTTGGGCCTCTGGAGAATCGTAAAAGCCAGCTGGCCCTGGTGGAGATGATGCGGATCTCGTTTAAAATCGCGATTCTTCGAGTGAAATGGGTCATTCCCAACCCGACATGGCTGCATTTTATTTTCTCTCGTTTTGTTCTCGACACGAGAGAATTAAAGTTTTTTACTTCCGCTGTTATAGGCTATTATATGTAATGCCCATTATGACGATTTCGAGGTGAAATGTGCGGGAAGTGGTGGAGGTGGAGTTGAGGGTTTAGGAGTTATCAGTCTGAGGGTAAAAACTACTTTTTAAACGAGATATTCACTTGATAAGGTAGCGTTCGGTAATATCTTGTCAATTTTTCAAGTGAAATTACCTGGCATTTTTGCCGTTTTGTAGTCCAATTTTTTTGCAGTCGATTTTTAATTAATGACATCCTTTGAAGTCACTTCACACTCGGAGTGATCGAAATTCAATTATGCGAAAATCCCTGGCTTCAACACGAGCAGCCTCTGAAAGCTGATCCCGTGGGTTTAAATTTTCAATTGTCCCGCAAGAATTCCAGAATGTCCCTCTCTATCAACTTCCTTTCACCGATATAATTCATAAGCTCTGAATAATTAAGTACAAGTGTCTGTTTGCCGACATTTTTCACGTCCTCATCCCCTGGGCCAACGCCAGCAAAGCCTCCAGTCTTGCTTAACGAACGGCGTGAAATATCAATCCTGTCTGCGATGACAAGTGGGCAAACGTGAATGATGAATGGCGGTTAAAAGTGTGTTGGTAAATATTCCAGCGCCCTAGAGCTCATGAATAACAGCCCCTGAGCTTCCTACGTCTAATCGGGAATATTTTCACGTACTCCAGCACCTGCACCTATTTCAATCTACCAACGGCATCAAACGGATCGACTGTTGCAGGCGTCCACTCGCCCACCCAGGTAAGAATCGACAATCGAAA
>JAPYZM010001474.1:0-21812 GCA_030522845.1 Psyttalia concolor
ATATTTCTCACCTAGGGAGGTAAAATAAAGGAGGCTTGCTCACGTGCAGAATTACCGCCCGAGCCGAAGGCGAGGGTGGTAAGCACGTGAGTAAGGCTTTTTTATTTTACTTTCCGTGGTGAGAACATGATTTTTCGCCCCGGCGTAGCAGTAAAGTCACAATTCCCTCCCGCGCAGCGGGAGGGAAGTGTGTACTTTGCTCCCGCCGGGGAGAAAAAATGATTTTTGGCGAGTGGGAGGTTTATATCACGAGCCGAAGGCGAGGGATATAATCCCACGAGTCAAAAATGACTTTTTTCACGTGTTACGAACAATATTTTTCATCTCAATGTGTTGAAAAAGCACTTTTTAATCACTCTCCTCTTCATGTCGAGTGACTGAAAAGTTACTTTTCCGACACAGCGTGATGAAAAATACTATTTCGTAACAAGTGAAAAAAAAATGGTTTTTGGCGAGTGGGAAGTTTCTATCACGAGCCCAAGGCGAGTGATATAATCCCACGAGTCAAAAACCACTTTTTTGAGGGGTATAATCCCATGAGTCAAAAAGCACTTTTTTCACTAGTTACGACCATAATTTTTCATCTGACTGTGTCGAAAAATTAATTGCATATCTATTCGAAGCTTTCACACAAGCACTATGGGCATAAGTTCATTAAAAATAGCAAAATATCATTAAAAATTGTTGTTTGAAAATTGATTGTGCTAAGAAATTCCAAATCATATTCTTCTTTGGTTAAATAATCCACTGGAAAGGAGGATAAAAAATCAGGATTCCGATGTTGTGAGAATTATTGAAACTCGTTGAGCAACTTTTAATTGACGAGTCAAAGAATTTCTGCTTCAATCGGAGAATAATATTAAGAATAATTGCCGTCGGGGTGGAAATTAATATAGACAGACGAACGGAGAAACAGGGCGACATTGGTATTACTGATGCCGTCGAGGGTCATCGGTTCGGATCCTGGGGTAACTCTGGGGGTGCTCCGCCGTTCGTTTGCTTTGCACGGGCGCCAGGATCTCCGGTGCGATCGATCGATAGGTTCAAGACCTGAACAAGACCTGAACTTCAGGTGATTTCTGTTATTGAAAAAGAGCTTCAATTAACGGCTTTTCATAACTTCCTTAAATGATCTGACCTTTTTAACCTTTATTTAAATCCATTTGACCCTTTTCTTGAAGGGAAATCAGGATATATTCAGAATAGTCCAGGAAATCGATTTATGCAGGGAAAAACGTGCGCATAATTGAGACAATTAGTCAGATATTCACGTCATGTTATACTAATTGATATATTAAAAAGTCATAAAATATCCCAGCATTATTACTCGATTACCGATCCGTCGTCCTTGACAATCGAAAAATAGTTACGCAATCCTCTACTGTTAGTTGAATAATAGTTGAATGAAAAAAAAACTTTGAGTAATGGAGTTCTTCGATCCAACTTTTTCTTGAAAATTTGATGAAATACGAAAATTTGATGAAAAATTATATCAATTTTTTTTTTGAAAAAAAAAATGACTTTTAATATTTTTTATTTTGTAAGATTGAAATAGTTCTACAATTTTTAATATTTTCAATAGATTTTTTAGTCGTTTATATTCGCCAAGCCCTTTCGTAAATCCACCAAAATGGAATTTGGAGTGACTGAATTTCTTCCGTTAATTAACAAATAAATTCGTTCTTCCTAGAGACACAGAATAGAAAAAGAATAGGAAAAGAAAGTTCAGAATTTTCTTAAAAATCCTTTTGATATTTGAAAAAAGTGAGAAAATCGCCACTTCCTTTTAGATTCAAAGAAATAATAAATCCCTCCTTTACCGACGCGTCTCGCAAAAGGCGCCAAGCTGAACGGCAGCTCAGTAACGGTCGCTGGTTTCCCCCAATCAGAGCCCTCCAAATTCCCCTGTAACCACTCAGGACTCACCTCTCCAGTGCACCAACTACCTTTCTCGAAAACGTACGTCTCCCCTCCCAGGAAAACGCAGTTCACCCAAAAACTGCTGCAGTCTGGATGTTTTCAGCAGTGTTACCGAGTAGTGTGTCACTTATAAAACATTTCTCACCGGAGAAACTCCAAATCCCAGTGAAAAAAAACCCTTCGGCTCTACTCCCTAAGCCACCGCCGAATCAAAAAATCAATCATCCCCAAATTCTCAGTCTCACGTATCCCGAAAATTGGAGTTAAAAATTGTAATCAGTGCCAAGTGCTCGAATGTTCCTCTCCGTGACCAACAAAAAAAGTAAACAAAACAATTATTAATCACTAATTAACCCTCTCCTGAACTAATCAGTGACTTCGGGGCAAGCAAATCTTCCTCTGGGAGTGATAAAAAAATTTTTTCTCCCAAAAAAAATCAGTTTTTTTTTTCGCCAAGAACCGAAGGAAGGAGAATAAAAGGAGCGGGAGTGCAGGGAAAAAGAGCGGTCTAGTGTTTGTCCGATAGAGAGAGACATACAAAACCTCACTGAGACAGTTGTTAGCCTGGCGTTGCTCCCCTCTCCCCTCCGCGGCCCCCTCAACACACACTATTTTCCATGTATTGAAGTGAGAAGGATATATTAAGGTTTTAGAGGGAGTGAAAACGCTCTTTGGAGCTGTACTGGTACTGCTAGAGTGTTATCCGACGTCAAAATGTCGCTGAAAACGCCAACGCGGAGGGAGTAATTGTTCGGTATTTGTTGATTATTTATTAGTTCAATGGTTTTAATTTTACGTGACTTTTTAGAGTACAGTTGCTCCGAAATTTCGAATCTTTTGAGGTGCAATAGAGACTGGAGTAGGACACACATCGGGAGATTGGGAATTTTTTTTTAGAGGTGGAGTGTTCGGGCATCTTGTATACATGCACTGGATTTCAACTCGATCCTTTTTGTTTAAGTGCCACGACACGAGCCTCGAGGCCATGAATTTGTTAATTAGACAATTGTTGAGGCTGGGAAACTGTTCAGTTATTGTCTCTACAATTTTTTTAATCCGAGGAATGCATTTTTGGGATTGGCACGTTCTCGAAGGACCAACGCAGGGGTTCCCTTTACTTCTTATTTTTTTTCAGGGGTTCGACACGTTTTTTTCAAGGCTTCCGGGGGAATTTACGACAGGAATTGGTGCCAGGTCTCGGGGATTTCTTTGAAAAAAAGGGGACAAAAGCTCAGGATTGCGGGGAGAAACTCACCGGGGGATCAAATCCTATCCGGTTTACGTTTTTATTTATTTATCTATTTTTTTGTGAGGGATTTTTCAAATGATTTTTTGCACAAGGTTTCAAGTCTTTGTTCGTGGATGCGGGGTAGATAGGGACGATTATGGACACGAATGTGGATGGGGGTAAATTGTTGGGTTTGCCGTGGGTTAATTGGACGGGAAAAATCGATGGAAAATTGTCGTGAGGGGAACATTAACCCCGAAATATCGACGCTTTGTTGCATCCGAAGTTTTCCTGGGGGAGAACAAAGACGTCGGGGCTTTCGAGGATTTTGTTTATTCTCCGGTGATGATTTTTTTCGATTTTTGGGTCTGGAAGACGTGGCGAGACTTTTTGTTTATTATTGGGGGAAAAATTCATTGGCCTTCTTTAGAAAGCCCAAAAATTGCAAATTGAGAATTACATGAATGCATGAATAATTCCTTTTCCTTAAACAATAATGAAATATTTGGCTCAACAAGCGAATCATTCACACGAGATTGTGCGAAGATTTCCGTTATAAAGGAGAATTTATCTAGAGATCACCAAGATTCTTCATGAGAAATCGTCTTAATTAGTTAATTCAAAAATTCATTTCTTGTCTGTGATTATTAACCAATTGTTGCGTATGAGACGAACATTTTTTCTGAGCTAAATACGTACGGGATTATCAAATAACGAGCAAGTCGTAGTACTATAAAATAAAATTCGAGTTTGTCCACGGAATAATATTTTTTGAAACAATTCAATCTAATTTGGCGACAAAGAAATTTTCATTTCTCAGTTTCCAACCGGTCAACAATAGATTTTATTATTATTATTATTTTCATCAATTGAAGAATTGAGGCATGATTTTTTATATGAATTATTGAAATACCCAGACTAATTATCAAATTATTTTAACATTGAGAAAGTTTGCAGAGCAACGGAAAAGATCTCTCGAGATTTTTTCCTGAGTTGAAGTCTCTCTGAGATGAATGCCAATGATTACATGAATCATCAAATTAGTCTTAAGTAATATCATCTTATCTCGATTAGAAGTCATTCTAAAATTTTGAAAATTTAGAATATTTTCCTGCAACTACTCCTTTCAAATAGAATTGTTAGGCGTGATAAGATCTAACATTTCTCGCATGCTTCTGTAATTAGTTCATCGTTATTCGACGTTGCATTATTCCGATGAGTAATGTTAGCACGAGAAAGTTTCACCGAAACTTTTTCGTTGGTAATTTCGTGATCTACAAACTGGATCTCTTGGTATTTCTCCTTTGAACAGTGCGATTTTCAAATAAATGGAGAATTGAGGAAAATTTCCAAAGATAATTTCCACGTATTCATTAGTGACTCATCCGTTGAACATTATTAAATTCTGTCGATGGGTAATTTTAGTTGACCTTCTTCGTTTGCATTTTTCGACGGTTCAGACGAGTTCCATTGCATTTCTCGTTTATGCAAATTGATTTCGGGATAAATTGAAAATAAAAAAAATCCAATGAATAATGATTTTTATATTAATTACTGAGCTATCTTTGTTAATTATGAAAGCGTCTTGATACTGAGGAATTTTCCGAAAAAATTATGTCATTTTTTTGTGTGAGCTTCATTCCAGTTCACTAACTATTATTCATAAAACTAATGGTCTCCTATCGCTGCAAAATATCCAAGTATTTTTAAAATAAATCATTTTAAAATTCATCTAGCTCGAAAAACCTCTGGACTACTTTTTTGAAAGCACACTGATGCCAATTTTCATCAAATCTAGTGCTACTGAAATTCCAAGGACTATAAATTAAAAACTTTAATTCCCCCCAATAATCCGCGACGAAACGAGGAAATTGAGTTTTCAATTTTTTATTAATTATGTCTGACAGTGACAGACAGTTGTTTTGACATTAATTGTCAAAATAAATGTCACAAAATGGTCTCGATCAACCATCACGACTTACCGATTCACTGTAGAATTTATCCACCTCCAAATTTATGAGTTAATCCATATAATTATTTTCTCATGCATAGACTTTCTTTGAATTAACAAATTAATAAGAATTTTAACTGCACTGGTGTGGGCTTGATCCAATTTTCATAATTTGTGTGTTATAGTTGGATTGGATCATTCGAAATAATTGATAGACGTTAAAAACATTGAGAGAGAAGTGTGTTGAACAAGCATAAATAAAATGGTGTCAACTCGTCAGTCGAGTAATATGGGCAGTGGAAGCAGCTCCGGGAGGGTCAATGAGACTGTTGAGGCTGGACCATCACGTAGACATCACACTCAGGTTCACACTGGCTCTGCTGGCAGCGCTCACTCATCACCTGAACCAGCCCCAGGTCACAATATCAATCTTCTCGATCTCCCCCCAGAGTTGCTCGACAAAATTGTCTCCTCGTTTGATCTGAATACTGTAGCACAATTGCGTTCGGTGAGTCACAAAATTTAATTAACCCAATTTATTGATTGTTTTTTATCTAATCATGAGCTGTTCCCAGATTGGCATAACCATAAATTAAAACAAGTCGAGATATCCTGGCATTATTTCTAAAAAAAATCTCTCAACACAATTTTTCCGCTTCTATAAAATTTATTAACACAATCAAATCCTTGATAATTAATCAATTGAATTGTTCATTCACTCCAGGTTTGCCGTCAATTTAACATGGTATGTGGCTTTCGACTCAACACAACATTCCAGCGTTTGCAGTCGCAGATGCTGTCGCGTTTTCAGTCGATAAAAGCTCAGATGCCACGCCGAGAGTCAGCCAGACGCAATCATCCACTTGCCTGTGAATGCGACATCATCGAGACACTCCACATGAGACTCACGCTTCTCCAAATGAGCTTTGGAAAGCACATCGAGAGAAAGCACTGCTGCTTCTTCCCAGGAGAGGTGAGTGGAGGTCTCCATGACCACCACTGCCCCTGAACTCGAATAATCCCTTCTCTCTTTATTTTCAGATTCTAGATGAAGTTTATCGTATTCTGCATTACATTAAAACGACAGCCAAACTGACCAAGCCTTATAGAGTTACTGATGAACTTTTTGATTTAACTACGATGGCTATGGAGTACTTTAAAGAAAAAATTGAACCCACTTTGCCAGAGATATCGTACTTTGGGCCTGATTTTTTCGATCTTGCTGGTACTTTTTCCTGTAAGTGGAGGACGATTATTGTTACACGATTTTATAATTGTTCTAAAGTTTTTTAACATTATTGTCATGGGGTGTGAGAATTTGGTGAATATCAAAAGGCACGGACTATTGGAGTGATATTTTTCATACTTTGAAGGTCGATCATAATTGTAATTATTAAAAAAGAAATTTGCTAACGCGTAAAAAAATTCATTCGTCATTGTTGTTCTATAATTTTTGTAAATCAACGACATAAGAAATTCGTGTAAACATTTGTCTCCAGACGATGAAATATCGAACTCGATTAGGGAAATTTCCCGTAGTCTCCTCTCAATGATTTTTCCATTTTTCATTTCAACAAATGGACAATTATCTGGATAATTGTATAATTGTGATTTTGCAATTTCAGCATCAAGCAGTGTCTCCAAACCCTTCATCTGCCTAGACTCAGCTCCCCTGAGTGGTGACAGTAATAAAGACAGCGGTAGTGGTGGTGAATGTTCCCCGAGCCACAGACCCGAGGATCGAGGTCTCATGGGGAACAATGTACCACCACCACCACAGTCCAACATGTTCTTACGTAAACGCATCCGTAAGATCAAACAGGGTATGAAGAGGTACAATAGCCAGTTGTCGATGATGCGCAGAGATCTGAGGAATTGCAAGGTTAAAATTGCCGACCAGCAGAAACAGATTGTTGAGTATGCCAATCGTCTTGATGATCACGATAAGAAGAATGAGGAAACGTCACGCAAATTCAGCACTTTACTCCAGGTATTTACTAAGGTACATTGTCTATTTTTAGGTTTCAACTTTTTATTTGTTTTTGGAGAATTTTTTCACAAAATAGAATAGTTTCTATAGAATATTATATTCGTTTTTTCCCGTGCTATACTCATTTCATTTCGACCTTTTTTACATCAATTCCTTGGCTAAGTTTTTTGCAGATTATTTATATGAGCAAAAGAAGAAAAATCAAGTTGAGAAATCCCAGAAATTTATGGTAAAAAATTCCCATAAAAAATCTTCCTATAAAACAAGATGCGTAGAAAGATGAAATTCTCCCATTTTTTTCTTTCATTTTTTGGTTTAACAATCGAAAATAAAAAATCAATAAAATTCTGGTATCCAGCTCTTCATATTTCCCTATTTTTAAACCAATTTCTGCCCCTCAGGAACTCAACAAATGCAAGACAGAGCTGCAATACTGGCGATCAAAATCCCCAGCGATATCAGTGTGCAATGGTTGTGGGCAATCGATGCCAATGCCAGCCGAGGATTTCCAGGCACTGGCAAATCAGGGCGTACTGTCTGACTCATTCACCGATGCCCTAAATTTCATCCCAATAGCTGACACAGAAAGTCCAACCGAGCCCTGCAATCCTCAGCCCCACACGTCATCGCAAACAACAACAGAAATGGCGCCCCCCAGAACACTATCGAGTCTCTCGTCAAAACGAAAATTATCATCTGAGGAGCCCCCCACCGGTGACATCACCAAGAAACCAAGACGTACTATCAAGTCGCGTCAGGCCAAGCGCTCAAAAATCTAAATCAATGGTACAAAAAGAAAGGAAAAAAAAATTAACGAAATGAATGGAAAAAAAACACAAAATATCTATTTACCAATTTTTTCCCAGTTTCATTTTTTTAAATAAAGAATAATTAAGCCCACATTATTCACTCCCGGTTCAGGAAGAATGGTAAAACTGTGTGAAAAAAAAAAGTACAAAATTATTTCCCCCTTTGTTAATAATTCATTCAAAGGGGTAACTCATTCTTTCGGCTCAGAAAAATAATAAATAATGAAAGAAAAAATTCTAAATAATTCCTGATCGTCCATTAGCAATTGGGAATTTTTAAAAATATGGAAGGGATGTTGTGGGTCACACGTGTTCAGTACGAACCATTAGATGATTTATTTTGAGAGTTTCAATCAATTTGTGGTAAAGTGGTAAATTTGAATATTTACATTGGTGATTGCAAGAATATCTCTGAAAGCAATGGGTCTGGAGAAATGTGTCAAGAGACTTTTTTTGTAGCCCAATAAATTCTCTATAAAAAAGGTTGTATAAAGAATTTGTCAAGACCTTGTCCATTCGGAGGTATTTTCGAAATAATCGGTACATTAACTTCTGATTTGTTGTACAATATCGTCAGTATCTCAGAGATTACTAGAGTTTGATAAAAATAAAATCAAGGAACATCTCTTGAAATTTTTCTTCAAATCCACTCGTTTGAAAATATCTCTGAGGTAATCTCGTTGGTTCCACCACTTCACCAAATTAATTTCTTTCTCTCTTTTCAATGAATTCAACTGAATCAAGAGAATAATGTAATGAATAATTTAAAGAAAAATACTTAGGAGACAATACCGAGAAAAAAACACTTGCCATGCTGGAGAATGGTGTTCACTGAGCGTAGAAATACCGCTTGAGGATCAAACAAATCCAAAATCATTTTTCTTTGCCTAGTAAATCAAATTTTCCCCCGAATTAACTCACAATAAAATCCAGTAAAAAATTTGAAATTCCACAGGAATTTCTCATAATTTTTTTTCCCATATTTCACTCTTAATGAACGATGTTAAATGGTACCTGAAGGTTAGAGAGGGGGGGAAAAGAGAAAGGAAAAGAGAAGATTTTTAAAAACACAAATGGAGAACATGAAAACTGGTTCAGCTGCAGGTACTCCGTTGTAATACGCACCATAACAAAACCATATCAATTATTCTCCTCGTTTAAAACTTCATAGACACGTGTTTTGTTCTGAAATTCTGGTTCTCATTACCACAGTAAAAAAATGAAATAAATAGATTAATTAATTAATTATAGTTGATAGTTAAACACAAGGCCTTTTTCCCAAGGATTAGAACAATGAAATGCAGAAATTGAAATGACCTCAGATGAAATAATGAAAGGAAAATCAGCTTTCATAGTTCATTCAAAGCAACGTTATTTTATTTTTGATTAATTATTTTTTTGCCCCTATTTAACTCTGAAGTTAGGGGAATTAATGAATTTTCAAATAACAGGAAATAATGATGGAAAGGAGGGTGGTTAGTAATATTGTGAGTTATTCATAATTCTAGATATTAAAAGAAAAATAAAAATTAAAGAAATAATACTGATAATAAGTGAATGATACTTTATTACAGAATGATAATACAATAATGAGGGAATTAATTGAGAAAATATATATATGTTGAGTGGAGGTTGTAGAAAAAAACCTTCCCCCATTGATTAACTGACGTCATTGGGGGATTTTCGTGTTGGAGGAATATTAATTAAACGATTATTGATAATTTAAGAAATTATTTTAGTATTTTGGGTATAAACTTGAATTTTTGATGTTTATATGTGGAATATTAAGTACATCTTTAGTTTATTATCATTTTTTTTGAGTGAGAGAAAATTATGTGGAGAATTGGAAAAGAACAGGCAAACTTGAGATCTGGCAAACTAGTGGGTTTCGATTAAAATTAATATTATATTATTGGGATAAAATTTGAAAATAGTTTCGCCGAAATCTTTTCATTTATGAACTTGGAAGACCGGTTTTTTATTCCGGTGGGTTGTGTTGCAAATATTCCGTAGGCAATGAAACCGAAACGAATGAAAATTTCAAATATAAAAATTTGAAAATTCAACAATATCAGAAGACTTTCTTTATAGTTCATGAAATTGTCTGCAGGAAAAATTTTGGTATTCCTGTCAATAAAAAAATCTACAAAAAAGAGTATTTTTTGTAGCTCATTCCAATTTCTCCACTAAATTATCACAAGATAATTAATTGATTGGTGAGGGAGGGGGAAACAACGGGGGTGAATGTGGATGGAGAGAATTATTGAACACTGAATTAAATTTTGTCATTGAATGGAACTCGATAAAAAAATGGAGAATCCTCTCCATTTGTTCAATTCCTTTCGTAACGTTCAATCACAAAATTTGATGAAAGATTCATTATAATTAGCACTACGAATTTTTTAATTTCTATGTGGAGCTTTATCGTTACAAAAACCGCTGAAAGTGACCTTTATTCGGTTAAATTCACGTCTGCGTGAAATAATTAACCAATTCTTCTTCTTTAATGAATTTTTTGGTAGAACGGCATGGGGTGAGATTGACATCATTTATGCCATTAATGATAAAAATTGAATTTTAAAGTCACGTGTCGGCGCCTGAAATTAACGATTTTAATTCTGATTATCGATTTGATAAAATGATCAACGAATTTGCGAGTAAAGTAGATTTTTTAAAAAATTGTAAAAATAATAAATGAATTGTAAATTTTCGGTTTCTGGCACGATCCGTCCCCAAGTGATAAAAGACAAAAAAAAATTCAGAGATGCGGAAATGTGTGCAACAATATGGTTTAAATACGTAGTATCTAGTAATGATAAAAGATGATGCAATCTCATCCCCACAAAAATGAGGGGAAAAAAATTGAACTCAATAACTTTTGGAGCTTCAAAATTGTGAATAAAAATTCTTTGATTGAGTAAATTTGCATTGCGAAGTTTATGTACGATACGATGAATGAATTTCACTGGAAAAAGTGATGAGACGCGCCGAATCGAAGGCCCACGATCTGGAGTGGCATTGAGCCCCGATGATATAATGTAATTATATTGTCTTGATTGTTTTACGTGTACTTGGGAAAGATTAAAAACAATTGTAAATATATATATTAGATACACCCGTATAATAAACATAATTTAAGATAAATTGCAATTGCATTATAGTTCTTCTGCTCGATCATGAACGACAAGAAAAATTTGTTAAAAATCCAATCAGTTTTTGTCCGATTTATTGAAGTTTAGAGTCTTTTTGATACAAAAATGTTCCAACAGAAATTCTTTTATAAAAAACTGTCTCCTTTCTATTCGATTATTTCTATTCAGACATTTTTCGAGTGAATGAGAAAAATGGCTGTATAAAAATAGTTTTTTGGTGTCTATAAAACGTCAGTTCGGCTTTCTAGAGGTACATAAAGTAGAACATTTCGTAACGAGTGTGGAAAAGTGGACTGTGGCTAATGGAAGGTTTCTAGGCCGCGTTGAAGTCTAATGACATTAATGTCAAAAAATACTTTTTCCACGAGTATCGAAAGATTGATTTATGCGTAATGAGCTGAAAAGTTACTTTTTCATATGCCGAGGTAGAAATATACTATTACCACAGTATTACCTAAATACTATATTTTCGGCAGTCGATGGTCACACGTGGCTCCCCATGCATTTGACAGTTCAACTTCGTAATTCATGTCACGTTTCGCTGCTTTCCCGCGCATTTCCTATTCCTCGTGTTATGACGTTACAGCGAGGTCCAATGGGTCGCTCTCTTTACCATCGGGCGCTCTTCCACGTCCGCTCACTGAGGCCCACAAACGATATATGACACCCGATTTTAGGCATACGAACTTCTTCAAAAGAATTGCTTAATTCTAGTCTAATCCATTCATTACCGCGCAAATAGCCCCATTTTTCACGAGAAATCCATTAAAAATTACCTTTCCCAGAATTTTATTTTATTGTAGATAATTATCAAGATAATTTCAATCTCATTTTGCTTGAAATATCACGGGAAGGCGTAAAATCTTTTCAAAGCTTTAGCTTCGCTAAATTACATTTTTCAGATATTTATTAAAACTAATTAGTGTGTTTAGTGCAAAATGTTAATTTTTTTTCTAGAAATCGAGGATTCGAATCGTCTTCTGGAATTAATTGTCTGTAGATTTTTCCATATTTGTTGGAAATTACTGTTCGAGTTTCATCTCATTAATTGAAGCTATTACTCATTAGTTAAACAAAGGTTTTCCAAATTTTTCCGCTGTCCGTAGAGTGAGTGGGGTAGAAAAAAATTCTTCAATATATTCGTTCATAGTAATTACTCTGTTATTTTTTTTGTTTATCACGTGTGTAGTCTTTATTAGGTATTAATGAAATAATTCAGTTAAAGAAAAATCATTTTAAGGAGGGTCAAGAGACGCCAGTGGGCTCAGTTCATTCGTATATTCTCCAATTTTCCTGATCTGGCTGATTTTGTTCATCACAAATGGGATGGCAACTTCATCGGAATTATCTGGTTATCTAAGTTTAGGTTTGACATCTGGGCCTACCCCCTCTTCATTCCCATTCGCTCTTGACTGCCCTCCCCCCACTGACAACCGATAAAAATGGACGTCCACACGTATTGCGAAACCCTCGTAATGCGCCAGTATTTACCAATATTGTGACTGGAAACCACATCACATGTGTCATTACACATTTATATACGATAATTCAATAGTCACAATCCTCGGATAAAAAGCCTGTCTCTCTCCTCCTGTGGAATCGTCCAGGCGGATTAATCGTGGAGCGATAAGAGAGTGAATACGCTGGCTCGAATGTCACTATTAACCTCAACACGAGTCTCGCGTGTTGAGGCAACTGTTTCGAATTTTTTACGACGAAGTTGTCTAGTTGTTCTTGGAATTGTGATTTAAATCTGTGCTGGGTTATTTAAAAATGGCCGAGGTGACCAACAAAGAGTACGAAATTCGTAAGTTTATTGTAGAGCACTACATCTGAATTTGATACATATTCAATACTACGACGAGTTTATTGTAAATATTATTAGATTGGATTACGAATAATTATTTTATTTTTCATCTTATTCTACTTAGACGTAAAAAATGAATAAATTTTCCTCATTTCAGTACTTTTTTCTATTGAAAGATTTTCCATAGGAATCTCATGGTATGAATTATTAGATTTTTTTGCTTGGTTCTACGTATTTAACCCTTAACAAAAATGAAACAATATAATTGATTTTTATAGACAATATTTGTCTAAGAATAATTGGTAGAAATTATAATAAGTTGTCTAAAAAATTAAATTCTATTAGGTTTTTCAATTGAGATAGCTCTACTGCTGTAGTTTTGGGAATTTGAAAAATAGTCGATACGGAGGATTTCCATAAAACTGTGATTAGATTAGGTTTTTAATAATTATTTTATTCTCTGTTGAATATTTTTTTCAGTTTCCTTTTACCAATTTGTTATCTAGGGCTTTTCTTATGGCTGTCATTATATTAGTTGACGAAAGTGAAAGTAAGATCAGTTGACAACGTTGGTAGCTTCATTACTGAATGATTTGTTTATCCAGATGTTCCAACGTTGTGTTTTAAGTTTCCTTGATAAGATAAGAATTTATGGTTTGAAGGGGATAGCATTAGTCCCCTCGCCGCGGCTTTTCCGATTTATACCAATTGTTGAAATGCTCCCGATCACATATGCTAAAAATTTGCATGGAAAGTCTGATTTAACTTTTGATTTACGATTTTTTTTTCAACCTATTTAATTATATAAATCTCGAAAACTATTAGGGAGTGATCGTAACGACCGAGCCCTTGTTTTTCTAATTCCTATTTCTAGTATTGGTTTTTCATTATGCGAGTGGAAGAATCTATCATAAAATACCATAAAAAGGAAAAAGTACTTTCTGAGGAATCTCATTACTGCTCTCAGACTCGTTAGAAACTAGTTTTTTATTTAATTGCACCGTAATTAACTATTTTCGACATTTGTAATAGGCTCGGGGAGGAATGTCAACAGTGGAACCGGGTCTGACGGTGACATGAAGTTGGAGCCATCGAGTCCAACAGAGAGATACGCTTTTTCCAGGTGCAGCAGTACTGGATCTGTGAATACTCCATCATCTTCTGCCCACAATACTGGTACTGTTTGATTTTATTTGAAAGTGTCTATTACAAATATGAATTCCAAACAAAGAATGCCATTTTATTTTTCCAAAAATTAACGGTTATCGAGCATTGTCACCAAAAATGGATTCTAATTGCTGCTGAAACTTATGGGTTATCATGAGAATAAAATTTTTCGTGAGAACGTTAGCCATACAATTCTCTACAAGAAAATCCTTCGGAAGTTTTCTCTAAAAATTTGTTCTTTGTATAAAAAAGTTGAAAAAGTGCTTTGTTCGTAGAAATTAAAGGAGCCCAAGTTAAAACAACGATTATATTGCTTGTTTAATTGCAGAAGACGAAGACAGTGACAATAAAAGTTCCACAATAAGTTATAAGGAGCGTCGCCGAGAAGCCCACACCCAAGCCGAGCAGAAACGTCGAGATGCGATCAAGAAAGGCTACGATTCCCTCCAAGATTTGGTCCCAACATGTCAGCACACCGATTCCTCTGGCTACAAACTGTCCAAGGCCACTGTCCTCCAGAAATCCATCGATTACATCCAATTTCTGCTGCAGCAGAAGAAGAAGCAGGAGGAGGAGAGAAATGCCCTGAGAAAGGAGGTCGTCGCTCTCAGAATTATGCAGGCTAATTACGAGCAGATTGTTAAAGCCCATCAGACACAGCCGGGACAGGCTGAGATGAGAGTCTCTGATGAAACCAAATTTCAAGTGGTACAGCATCTCATCCTTCATTAATTCCTTAATCAAAAACAGATTTATTTTGATGTTGTTTTTTATTTCAGTTTCAGGCAATTATGGATCGCCTTTTCCTCACATTTAACAACGTTTCTGTGGCAAACTTCGCTGAATTGTCAGGATGTGTGTTTAGCTGGCTTGAGGAACATTGTAAACCACAGGTAATGATGATATTAGTAGTCTAGTTCTTCAAAGTAAAACTTTATTGCCTGGAGCCCAAAAATTTCCATAAAAAATCTAAAATTCTTTTTAAAAACGTAGCCATCTCCTCACTTTGTAAAAAAAAATTAGTAGATGGTTCCTCAATCGGTCTCAAATTATTTCTCAACATTTTGTATTCTCCAAATTCTTTAAATTTTTATTCTCACTGTTTAGACGATGCGGGAAGTGGTGCTATCAGTTCTTCAACAGCTCAACAATCAAATCAGCTAGTCAAAAGAGATAACCGAGATGTAGAGCAGAGGTCACAATTCCTCAATAAAAATCAAAACGAGTATCTTCCAATTTTGCCCTGCAAGATGTGAAACATAATTAAAAAGAGTTACCAAGTTACAATTTTATTAAAGTGAAAGATGAATGCAAGAATGCTTTGATAAAATCAAAAGAAGAATAAATGATGATACGTTTACGGGTCTGAGAATTGAATGGGGACTGACAGTCAGTGAAAAATTGTTGAGGGCATCTTTTCTCCGGTGTCTCAATACGAGAGTAATGTGCGAAAAATACCATTTTTTTAATAATCTACAAGTTGCCATTTTGTAGCTACGAATAAATGTCTATGAAGAACGTTACCCATAACTCGGAATGATTTCAGAGTTTATTACATTTTTGAAATTGTTTTTATTCCCTGTCGATGGTCGATCAGGAAGGAAATCAAGAGGCCCTCCGTTTGGGTGTAATTTGCAACGACTTCAATCAAATTCTTCAGTTTTAATGCGGCTCTTTTTAAAAATAAAATTAAAAATGGTAAAATGCGTTCATGAACTTAATTTCATTGTCTCACTAAATTTTCAACTTGGAAAAATTCAGTTCGTTTGCGAAACGGCGGTAGAAAAGGAACGTAAAATGATGAGATTATCCATCTATGACTTCTACTCTTCCTGAAGTATTCTCGCGTAAGCCATCCATGTAATGATCTCGCTTAGAGCTCCTTAGTTTCGACGCTAAGCCTCTCCCCGTTCTTCGAGAGAATCCATAATATTAGTCGAGGTGTCTCTAAAAAATTTGGGAAAAGTATGGTATGACACTCCCACACATAATTTCATATGACTTAAACAAATTCTAATATATTTTTAAATCGGGTTTGAATATTATCAAAATATAAATGTCGGAAAATGGTATGGATATAAATACAATGGGTGTTTACAAACACACAATATATCGGACAAGAGAACATCAAAACACAGAGCGTCAGAGGTGTTTACCTTACCCCGAATTTCGACTGTTTCTAGCTCAGTTTTAGGGCGGCACGAGTTTCGGATGGTTGAGTTTCAGGAGATTGTGCTTTGTGCGATGATCAGTCTACATAAAATTCAATTTCTGATATTTGCAACGGTGTAGTCCATTCGTGAAGATTTTCATCTTCATTTGGAATTTAATTTCCAATTTCTACGGACAGAAGTGTTGGATGCGTTGGATGGATTGCCCGTTGGGAGATTCAGGGATTCAAATTGCCCATTAAATTTCTGCTGTTCCTTGTCTGTGTTTGTGTCAATATCTGTTGTCTTTAGGACCAGGCACCACCACGTCCCCGCCGTTGGTCCCGGTGGCGCGAAGTGGGGCGAGGTAAGTGATGCTCGTAAATACGTGGCTCCCTTTGGGTTTCCTATCCTCAATATTTTGGGAACTTACTAGTCTCCACGTGCTCACTCCTTCAAAATTACACAAACATTGGGGGTGGGGGAGTGTTACTATACTTTTACCCGTCAACTATTTAGAAAAGCATCATAATTGATTGTATGGACGAGTGAATCCTGTTGCGGGAGAAGAGACGACCGAAGTGCTGATGAACTTCGCTTTCTATCGACAGTTTCGATTATTCAAGGGGATGCTGTACTATAATTAGAGTTTTATTTATTGGAATGCATACTGTTTCTGTTCATACATTCATTAGTAAAGATACTTATCCCAGTTGTACCCACAGAAAACCATATCCGGACTTCCGCAATCATTATCGTTTTTTTAACAAACTCCGTGTCAATTAGGTTTGAAGGTCTGGGCTTTGTGGGCTTATTCTAGTCGTGTTCCCATCGCGAACCCCTGGCCAAGTTAAATGCTGGTAGAATCCGATCTGATGGAAATTCCTAACGTTGAAAATTCATTCAAAAAGTAATTCTCAGCAATGGTTTTGATGGAAGGATATACCTATTCGTTTTATTCATTAACAGTTTTGATTATTCAAAATGACAACAGATAGTTAGCAAAGAATACAAAATATAGAAGCATTTCACCAAAGGATTTGCAGGAAATATTCAAATATTAAAGATAAAAAATTGAATGCAATAGTCTTTACGCTATTTAAAATGTATTTAATTCTTTTTTCATTATTCAAATTTTCTCTGATTCCGTCGGCATACTCTCGCCCTGCGTGATATCGTTGAGTTGGATTGCATCCATCCTATGTCTGATAATGTCATCAGATCCTGGACTGTGTCTTCCATCTCTACGTCTCTTTACTCTGTCGACACGCTGGCAGCATAAATCTCGGAATATACAGGCGTAACAGACTAGTAATGCTGTTATCATTATCCCACCGATAACGAGGATTATTCCCAGGGATATTGTGAGCTCGTGGTCCATTTCCATTGATTGCTAGAACAGGGAATTCATTTTTTTGTCTGTTAATTATTTCAATATCTTTTGATGTGAAGGCAGTTCAATCGCAATTAACGCAAAGAAATCTTTTATGTGGCGACAATTATTCAACTTTTAATCTAATTAGTTAAAAGATTTCAATTCATATTTATTTCTAAGCATTTACTCGGCGTCTAGGCAAATGGCATTGAAAATAGAAATAAAAAATAGTACATGTTTGATGCATTCATGTTTAATCCTCAATATGTATTGAAAACGAGCTTTGACGAATTTGACGTGTTTCATTCATTGGCGCCAGCCCTTGCGTCGGCCCCGATAAATACACGTTTCAATGATTTTTGGTCTTCTATGGATATACTGTGAAGTGTGTGGGGATTAATTCAATGGGGGATTTAATTGGAGATTCATCCATTCAAAACGGTTTAGGGATGATAGTCAGTGTAGATATTCCAACAATTAGTGATCTAATATTCTACGGGAGGAAATTTGTAGCGGTCGACGTAGAAAGACCCCTCGATCAATTTGGACTTACGATTTATTAAATATTAAATCAATTTTTCATCACGCTGTGTCGGAAAAGTAACTTTTCAGTCACTCTCCGCTTGCGTTGACTGACTGAAAAGTACTTTTTCGACACATTGAGATGAAATAGTATATTTCGTAACAAGTGAAAAAAAATGGTTTTTGGCGAGTGGGAGGTTTATATCACGAGTTTATATCACGAGCTGAAGGCGAGTGATATAATCCCACGAGTCACAAACCACTTTTTTCACGTGTTACGAACAATATTTTTCATCTCAATGTGTCGGAAAAGTAACTTTTCAGTCACGCCTTCGGCTCGCCTTCGACTCGTGATATAAACCTCCCGCTCGCCAAAAACAATTTTTTTTCACTCGTTACGAAATATACTATTTCATCACGTTGTCTCGGAAAAGTAACTTTTCAGTCACTCGACGAGAAGCGGACAACTGAAAAGTTGTTTTCATCACGCTGTGTCGGAAAAGTAACTTTTCAGTCATTCTCCGCTTCGCGTCGAGTGACTAAAAAGTGCTTTTTCGACACATTGAGATGAAAAATTATGTTCGTAACACGTGAAAAAAGTGGTTTTTGATTCGTGGGATTATATCCCTCGCCTTCGGCTCGTGATATAAACCTCCCACTCGCCAAAAACCATTTTTTTTCACTTGTTACGAAATATGCTATTTTCCGACACAGCGTGGTGAAAAAGAATATTGTTCGTAACACGTGAAAAAAGTGGTTTTTGACTCGTGTAATTATATCACTCGCCTTCGGCTCGTGATATAAACCTCCCGCTCGCCAAAAACCGTTTTTTTTCACTTGTTACGAAATATACTATTTTGTCACTGCTGCTACGTTCAGGCCGTGTCGAAAAGTGCCTTTATGCCACTCCTGCCTGAAACCGGCTGATTACGCACTCGGTGCTTCGCGCCTTGTGCCTAATTTAGCCGGTTCCAGGCCTCGTGGCATAAAATTATGTTCAGGACTTGTTGGGAAATTTCGTCGTCAGCGGGTGTGGTTACATCACTCGCCTACGGCTCATGCTGGAAACCCCACACACGTTGAAAAAGAAATTGCCCCACACATGCTGAAATATACTATTTCGTTTACTAGTAAACGAAACGTCGAAACTTGTAAACGAAAAGACATTTCGTTTACTAGTAAACGACAAATGACATAGTTCGCCACTCCCTGAACGTAACATTACTAACAAAAATATAGTTCGGATACACGTGCGACGGGGTGTTTCAACTCGTGTGATTCCCAGCCCACGGCTTCCCCTTGAGCCGCCAACTTCACACTCCTCACCACCCCATCACACTCAAGTTACTGGAAATTACGATTTTTGTGCAGAAATCTCTGGAAACTTTACATTTCAGTTTCATTGTAAACTAAGTTATAAAAAACTATAAAATTCCGGTCAAATTATTCTTGAATTTTTTAAAACGAATTTACGTGAATTTAGTTAGGCGCAAAAACTCGTATTATCCTCACGATTTCTGATATCCATGCATCGGATAGATCTTTCAGTCTCTTTTTTAATCGAAAATACCGCTGAATAAAACTTGATACTATTCAATTTTTTTTACCAGTAATACCTCGAATTTTCAAGAAATCCATTATTCATACATTCTTATGTCACTCCAGTAATTCCATCGGGAATATCGATGCAAATTGCATTCCATTTCTGTTCCTTTTCTCCTGTAGTCTCACAAACTTGGTAACAAACGATGAGATTGTACAAAGGGGATACAGCGTAGAAAGTATGATTTATGAGTGTTATAAATGGGATCTAGCCGTTGCCAGTGGTTTCAAGGATTTTTTGATCACGTGGGGTGGATAACGATTGCACGGGATTCGCTCTGAATAATATCAGTTTCAATAACTCCCTCGATTCTACCGAATTTACCAACAATGGGAGTCCAGAGATTCTCGTATTTTCTCACCTATTGTTACGCTTTCATTTTTCCGAAATACAAGTTTACTTTTTCATTTAAAAAATTCGCTCAACAAAAGACCTTTCGAGCTCTGTCGAAGGAATGAAATTTTATTTTCATTATTTTTTGGATTTACTTTTAAATTAATTGACCGCAGGAATGGTGATTATTTGGGATGAATAAATAAATTTATTTCGTGAGTAATAGACTGTACAATTCATGCGTTTGGCATGTGAAAAATAGTAGATTGTGCAACTAGTGCGTAAAGGAGGACTTTTTCGCACGAGTGCTAGGCGATCACACGAGGCGAAAAAGGCGATACGCACGTGTTGCACACCTAATTTTTTGCAATACCTCCCAAAATTTGCTTTGAGGGGAGGTTTGAGGGCAAAGTGGTTTTTTTGTGTGCGTAAAGCGAAGCTTTACGCACTCGAATTTCACTTTACACACGATCTTGACTTTACGCACGAAAACCGGTACCGAAAAGTGAACTCTTTGGGCAGGTATTGCAAAAAAAAGTTATTTCGTTTTTTTACTTTACTTTTTCATTTTTAAATGAGAAAATTTCGTATATTTCCAACTTATACCTTATAATATTGGGACTTTGGGGATCGGGGGGGGGGGGGGGGGGGGATGCAAAAATGTATACGATTTTCAGCAGAAATTTTAATTTTCAACTTTCCGATAGGAAGTTCTTAATTTCAAATTCATGTTTTGAAAATGTATTTTTAGATATTTTAATCTTGTAAATATATTAAGATTTATAGCGAAGTCACAAGGGTCACACAAGGTGTCACAAGGGACACAAGAGGCCGCCTGTGCGTTATCACAAGGGTAAAAAATTCGTTTTATCCATCGCGAGGTAATAAATATAATGAAATATTTTTTTAACTATATGAATATTTAATTAATGTGTTTGATTTATATACAATAACTTTAGCTTAATGCATTGAAAAAATGCTATGAATTTCATTTTCAAATTGTCGAAATGGGGATAACTAATTGAGATGGAATTTTTTTATTATTTTTCCCGAATTCCTGAGAAAAAATACATTGGAAGTACATGGTCAAAGTTGTCGCCCCGGTTATCGGAATCATCTCAATTTCAATCCAGCTGGGTCAATTGGGCTCTAGAGCTTCCGGCTTAGCGAATAGACGATCACTTCTCGTAGTAAATGGACAGTTGCCCCTGACAAGATAGTAAGGAAAGATCCTGAAGAACATACGCCAATACAGTAGAGAGGTTGAAAATGTGAGGGGAATTGGAACAGAAGAGTCTTCAATTATGAGCGAAATTTTATTAACAAATGGAGCTCCATTGATTCCGGTAGTTTCGCTTTTATTGTTCCGCTTTCCGCTACTTCTGCCCTTATGTTTATTTATATTGTCTCATTCGACGAGGTCTGCCAACAGCAGCCGGGCTCTTAAACCCAGTCCAATGAATAAACATTTTTCTTGATTGTTTCCTTTCAATTTGAATCCAATTGGGTGGAACTTTGCTGAACTTTTCGGATAAATGAAGGCTTCATCAGAGTAATTGGTGGATGCTTGTGACAAGGTAGTAAGGAACAATGCCGGGTAATTTATTGTACAATCTGTCTTGTCGGCAAGTGAGGGCGGAGAAAAGAGGGTAACCGGATAAAAGCGATCAGGATAAAAGTATGAGCAAAAAATTTTAATGGGGTCATGTTGCCGACGTATTTTTCCCTGATGATCGCGAAGCAATTATTCTGGATAAAATCGGGTTCATTATATTCCGTGATTTCAGTGACTTTACTAACAATGG
>JAPYZM010001475.1:0-18254 GCA_030522845.1 Psyttalia concolor
AAATTTTTGCTGTAATTGACTGAGTGATAACCTAATGAAAATGCATAATGATTTAATTTATCTTGACATATAATAAGAACGATACGAAGAAATTCATTATTGGAAAAATTCTACTGAAAAAAAATAAGGTAAAGCAAATAACATAACAAAAAAAGCATCAACGTAGCGGCCGCTTGCGCCTCCGGCAATAATTCGTTACATCTACATAATAATTATAATTTCCTTTGTGTTATTGTCGATCATGACCGAACGATTGATCGAGTATTCATTAATCGATAAAAGTGCAATAATCGCTGAGAAATCGCATTGGTCTCCCTCTAACTGCCCAACTCGAAACAATAATCGAAATAAAAATGAGGATAATGGAATTTTTTTCTGTCGCTGGCGTGGCCGCTCCGTTGCAGGCATATTCGTCGCAAAATTTGCACGTAACCCGTGCCTCGGCAAATTCATCATGAGGTGAGCAGTAAGTACTTTGGCTGCGCGACGGCACGCAACCCCTCACCGTGGCGTGGATATTTTTATCTGGGGAAAAAATAAGGGCATTGCATTAAGTGTGGCATGGTAAAATGTGTGGGGTGACATGTGTTCTTTCCTCCCTCTGGGGGGTCACGCAGGTACGGACCGGGTGGTTGAACTTTTTATCGTAATTGCATAGGTTTTCATCGAGATCCCCATTCTCATACTCAAATTACTCTCCTTAGGGCTCAGAGAAAATTACTGCTGATTATTATCCCGAGAATTATTTATTTCGGAGATGCATCGGTGGCTATGGGCACCTTCCCAGTTTATTAATTTATCATTTTGATTAATGCTCAATAAATTAATTTATTAGTTACAATATTTGGGCTATTCTGGGCCCTTCATTGCCCCTTAGAATCCCTCCTCACTTGATATTCGTATAAACAAAAATTAGAGAACAAATTAAAAAATGGAAAAGATGTTTAAATTTCTATGAATTCCCCAGGGATTTAATAATTGAGAATTGAGAATTTAGTTAAATTAGGGAGAATGAATAATCTCGAAAATGTTGACACTCGATTTTTATAAAAATAAAAGCCTATTTTTTTGGGGGAAAAATTCGCTTTACGTCGGGAAGTCAACTCTGAATTCCAAAAAACGCACGGAATAATCCGAAAAAGTTAATAAATAAAATAGTCAGCTCACGCTTTAGGTGAAGTGCACCACGTACAGTGAATTTCGACATTAATCCGAATGAAGAAAATTTTCTTTTCATCACGCTGTGTCGGAAAAGTACTTTTTCGACACATTGAGATGAAAAATTATGCTCGTAGCCCGTGAAAACAGTGGGTTTTGACTCGTGAGATTATATCACTCGCCAAAAACCATTTTTTTTCACTTGTTACGAAATATACTATTCAGTCACTCAACGCGAAGCGGAGAGTGACTGAAAAGTTACTTTTCCGACACAGCATGATGAAATAGTATATTCCGTAACAAGTGAAAAAAAATGGTTTTTGGCGAGTGGGAGGTTTATAATCCCACGAGTCAAAAACCACTTTTTCACGAGCTACGAACAAGATTTTTCATCTCAATTCACTTCCGCTTCGCGTCGAGTGACTGAAAAGTAACTTTTTTGTCCCTCAGTCCGCAAAGCACTACTTCACGGCCGCTTCGCGGCCGTGAAACACCGCCCACAGACGTCGTGACAAAAACTATTCCTTGACACACGGCTGTGAAGAACTTTTCTGCCTCATATGATTACAGAACACACACAGTGTGATGAAATAGTACAATTTGACACTAGGCCGTGAAGAACTTTTCTGGCGAATATGAGGTTACAGGACGAGCCGAGGGCGAGTTCTGTAATCATATGAGGCAGAAAAGTTTTTCACAGCCGTGTGTTAAACAATAGTTTTTGTCACAACGTCTGTGGGTAGTGGTTCACGGCCGCGAAGCGGCCGTGAAGTAGTGCTTTACGGACTGAGTGACAAAAAAGTACTTTTTCGACACATTGAGATGAAAAAAATGAAAAATTACGTTCGTAACGCGTGAACAAATTCGTGTTTGACTCGTGGGATTATATCTCCCACCTTCAGCTCGTGATATAAACCTCCCACTCGCCAAAAACCATTTTTTTTCACTCGTTACGAAATATACTATTTCGCTTCTCTCCTCGACATTTCAATAATTTTTCATTCATTCACTTTTCCGCTCGGAGGTTGTGAATGCTGTAATTTCGCGAACAACATTGTACCCGTTCTGCTCGGCGTCCCCCAGATAATTGAATGTTGTCTCCGTCGTTGAGCATACATGCCCGAGCACGTGCACACTTTATCTAAATAACTCTCGGTCCACTGTGCACTCTCAGGGAGAAAAAAGAATCGGGCAAAAACGACTGGCAAGAAGCAAGATCGTCGCGGCCTCGCACTCAGTCGAGTTCGAGATAAAGTTTGTTGTTTGTTGTATTTAGGTATACAATGCACTTGGAGGGGGCTTGTTTTCACGTTCGAACAGAAGCAGCCGATGGAGCGCGAAAATCTACTCGAATGGAACAAAATCACAGATGAATATGTTACGAGGTTACATTTTCTATAAATAGACACGATTTTATGGGAATTATCTGGGGGGGGAATGTGCGGAGAGGAAAAATTCTGTAGAAATTACCGGATTGTTTATAATTGCGTAGTATTTTCGGCGCTCGGGAGAAATTATTCAACCGGTCAGGAAAATTTGACGACCACCACTGGAAATTGTCTAGACGTCGGCAGATTTTTTCGTAACGATTGTAAATTTTATTATGCGGTTGGGGAATTTTTACCGAACGTCGAAAATATCACTCGATTACCCAACGAAACAGTAATTTTAACTAAAAAAATTCTTTCCGTGTGCGTTAAAAATCATTCAACCGGACAGTAAAATTTGGTGAGCTCCGCTAAAAATAGTCAGTCATTGACCTAATTTTTCTGTCCAAAAATTATGAAAAAATTGATGAAAATCAATGGATAAATTCGAGTGTATGAAAATTAACTGAAGTCATGTCTAGAGCGGCCATGGAAAATTTTGTGAATAATTTATATCGCGGGGAGTTCCAAATATCCTTGAGATATTTTCCACGTACTCACAGTAAATAGTAGCCTTGAGGCAGTAATGTGGCTCGTTTTGAGGACACTCAACAAGATCGATGGCAGGTCCTGGCGCATACGGATCATTACAGTCTTCCTTGAGACCCATTGACAAGTCAGCGTTGCACTGGTAACACGAGAGTCCCTGGGAAACCGTGAGTTCCCCTAGTCCCCAAAGGAATAATTATTGCGGAAATCCTCCCATTTTTCATATTTCCAGCGAGTCTGGGAAACTGTCGACTGACCCGAAAAAACAATAGATCCCATCGTCGGAAAATAATTCCACGTGTCCACTAATTTTTCCCAAGCTCCCCAAACCTTCCCTAAAAATCCAGAAAAAAAAAATTGCCCTCGATTGAGCCACTGAATAATTCCATAGCCACGCCACATTTTTTGCCCGGGTCCGACCAACAGTTTCCCAAAAATGCTCACACCCCTTTAGACTCTCCCTAAATTTCCCCAGTTTTTCGCGTTTTCCAGAACTCACCCAGCACCAGGAGTCCAACGAGCCGCAGGAAGAGGCAGATCATTTTTCCACCCCAAAAATCAACCCCAACAAGACCCACCAGCTCTCCCTACCCTCAGAACAATAAATATCCCCTCGAGATTAATTCCCCCATCCCCCAAAAAAAATCATTCACTGATTTCCCTAAAAAATTCTGTTCAATTTTTCCCAGCGGAAAAAAAATACTTGCCCGCTCCAAACAATTCTGTTTTCAATTGAGAACAGAAAAAAATTGAAATCTCTACTACGAATTCTGTCATCACGGTATCCAACGCACTGATAAGGTATCACAACTGTAAATGAAACCATAGAATCACCTGCGCCGAGGAGGAGCCGAAGTGGGGGAGCAAAGAGGCTGGTACGTTCGCGTAAAAATCCACCTCTAAAATCGTATCCATCGTCCATTAAATTTTTCACCTAAAAACAATTAAACAAAAACCAACGACTGCATTACATTAACCAATTTTATTGCCAGTAAAGTGGTCTCGGTACAGTATTGCAGTATAATTTTGTAATTTCGTGTAATTAAAAGCTCCCGAAGTAAATTTTTTTTTTCCGAACATCTCCACTTCCAAAAAATCACCAATCGCCGACCATTCGCCAGTGCTTCCCCCGATTACTGCAATTTGTTTAAAGTTATCGGTGTTAATAAACAAATTATACATTACAATGGAGTTATTTTAGGCGGTCTAGGCATCGTCGAGGCACGCAATTCATTGATAATTATGTTACTTATTCAATTAACCGACAAAATTAATCGAATTCGATGAGTTAATTTCTTGTAATTATTTTACTCCACTCCCTCACTAAAATTATAATCAAAAAAATAATCCTAATGCGATTACAATTTTTAAAAAAACGTATAAATCCAATTCTCAGTTCCACACACACATAACTACAAAAATCATGAATTACGAGTACTTGTTACAGCTGTTGGTTCAATTTCAATTAATTTCAAAATTACTTATCATTAACTTAGTCCCAATGATGACAATCAAAGAAAGAGCGTCGGCTGGTTCTGCTGTCGCAGAATGTTCCAAAAATCTATTATCTCAATATTAATTACAAAATTTTCAAATTTATTTCGTTAAACAATTGGATTGTTGCTCCGCAGGATTATGTATCATCATTATTAACTTCTGCAAAGAGAGAGTAGTAAATATTCTCGCGCACTGTAAAAAAAAAAGAAAATTAATAAATAAAATACTGAGTCGGGAAATCGAACATTCGCTGAGAAAAATGAACTGTCATATCCCCTGGAGTTCACCAGTGACAATTTCTCGTGTATTCAATTGGAAAAAAACTGATGAGATAATTAATAGGTACGAAGCTTTGATGTGTGATGTCAACGAGTGGGCAGATAGCGCTCATTTCTCCTTATATATATATTTGTTCAAGGCTCTCTCTCGTCTCCTCACATTTTCCTCAATTGCTGACAGTGGATGAGGTTAAACAGCTCGATGGAGATAACCCATGAGACCGAGTGTCACCACGAGAGACAGGAAAGTCGCGAGATAAGTCGCTGAATTAATTCCGGTACCGTTGCACCTGTCTTTGGTGCAGAGGCCGCAGTACTCGACGGCTATTGCTTTCTTCGGATGATTCATCGCCCCCTGCTCGATTTTTTTGCACGGATCCAGAACTGCTGTCTGCTTCGACTGGCAGGTTCTCATCGTCGTCCACTCGTTGTTGACTATTTTTCCGGGGATGGAAAATATTTTGAAATTAATTTAAGAATTTTTTCTTGTAATTTTTTCTAGCAAATTGACAAATTGATTGTCTATCGATTTTTTTTATTTCACTGAGAAAATAATGCAATTAAAATTGATTTTTCATCTAGTTCTTCTTGATAGTTATTAAATATCCAAGAGTATCGAGGGATGGCGGAGAAAATTAAAATAATTATTATTTAGTTATTAGCTCATACTTCACCAATCCTTCCCCAAAAAATCTGTCTAAAAAATATTTAATAGGCAGAAGTGGATTTTTTTCGAAGTGTTACTTGATGTGGCAGATGAAAATTCGTTTCTCGATCTGAAGAAAGACTTTCTCAATTTATTTATATTTTTTTTCCGCACCGAAACTCTTTTGTCGTGACGTGGATTTTCGACTTTGTTTTCGTCTGGAGAGGCGGGAAAAATTGATAAAAATTTAATGGAGAAGATTTTAATAAAATTCACGCCCAAAAATTTGTCAAAAAGTGTCTCTTGGACATTTTCTTAGTCTCCTAGGATCTGGAGAAATTTGTCTGTTGTTTTGAGAAAAATAAATGGAGGGAAACATTTTTTATTGCTTCAGTTAAATAACAAAATCATACCTTTCAGCTTGAGCTTGATGCAGGAGAATTCCTCGAGCTCCGGGGAGGGATAGTGGATCTGAGCGACCTCGAAGGCGGACGCCAAATATCCGAGGTCTCCGTCATTATGAATTTTGTGGTGCCAATCGTTCATCTTCGATTGGGAACAATTCACCACATCCTGAGTTCCCTTTTGCGTTATGAAGTCGCCCTTGCACTGGTCGTCAGCAAGCGCACGTGACAGACACTGGTAACATTCTAAGGCTTCACCTGGAGAATCAAAATAGAGGGGAGTGAGGAAATTGCGAAGCTTTGAGGAACGACTTCTCCTCGAGCCTCCCTCAGGCTTCACCTCCTCACTCGCCATTACATATTCTCCACACGGAGGGAAAAGTCGGGAGAAATTACCGGCCCGTGGGGTAGGGGTGCGATAAAAATAACCCGAGCGGTCAGTAAAATTTTTTGACTCAATAAAACTCTTTCAGATGTTGTCGACAACTCGTCACTCAAATTTGCTCGCTCATTTTATTAACAATTTTTTGTTAATCTCGTGTTTTATGGAATCACTGGTACTCGCGGACTTTAACATGCCTATCATTCCGAAGAAATTACATATTTAATTAAATTAATTAATTCAACTTCTCGATTTCAATGAAATTTATTTAAAATGTAGGAATGAAATAGAGAGAAAAAATTGAAATGCAGAGGAAATTAATTAATTCGTTCGATTTTAATTGTCAGTTGAGAATTTATTTCTCGCAGTTTGTGACGATTTTCGCGGTGGAATAAAACTCCAGCGAATATTTATCGCATGTTGAATGGTAAAAATTATCTGCGGTAACGATCAAATTTCTGGCGTGACGCGGGAGAGATGTCGGCTCTCTCATATTTTTTTCATTGTTTTTAAATGAAATTCACGGAGATACGTCCCGGTCGAACTCTACTGGAGCGCATCATGACGTGCTTTATCGCGATGGGAGAAAAATAAGAAGTTCATGTTTTATTTGAAGTGACTTCTCCTCCCGTTTGCATATCCAATCGTAGAAAAGCACGTCGACAATCCTGGCGAGTCAAGCCCTCTCTTGTCTTTATATTTTTTGTTTCATGTTTTATGCAATTGTCAATTTTTTTTCTCTCAACCGAGCGAATTTCCAGTCGCGTATTTTGAGGGGAAATTGCGCGAGGGGAGGAAGGGTAGATGTGAGGATAGCAAAAACGTATTTTCCGGTCTCATATTTCATGCAATTTACGTTTTTCCGACGTATGAATATTCGATCTAGAATTTTTGAATTAATAACGGAAGGAGAAAGACCTCCGGGAGAAATAATTATCCCTCTCCTTAAAATGAAAAATGAAAAATAAAAGAAACAAAAATAGCCGAATAAAAACAAAAATATAAAAATTGGTCGGGGTTGTTGGTCGCTCGCTACGCTCGCTCCCATCGTTGTTGCGTTGAACTACAATCTCCCCGACTAATTCTCAACAGAATTCGTAACGCGATTTTTTTTTCGGCCCTCGAAATTTAAGGGGCGGGGGGAATTTACTCCCGTCCGAATGGGATCTAGACAAAGTCAATGCCTATCGATCGCGATCAAAATCCCTTCGATCGGACGACACGCCTGCGCGCGAGCGTGAACGATAGAAATTGAAAAATCAAAATTTCTTGTAATCCTTATCTTTTAAAAAACTCAAAATCGGCGGGGGGATTTCCCTCCCAAACTAATCCGATCTTGTCCTTGATGAGATCTATCGATCGCCACCAAAATTTTTCTCATCGCACTCTCCGTTCGTCCGGGAGCGTGAACAAAAAAAAGTGATCACACACACACACACACACACACACACACACACACACACACACACACACACATACAACTCGATAAAAACATCTGGGGGGTTTCTCCAGGTCCTGAACCGTCGACATTTCCCAAAATTAGCGATCTTCATTTTTGGGGTGAAACCAATGACTTCCTATCGGCAAGTTAATAAAAAAGACTGAACTAAAATAATCAATTCGTCAGTCTCTTTATCGCTGAAAAAAAAAATTGAAAATTGAATTGAAAAATTGAAAAAAAAAAATTGAAACAACTTATCGCGGATAAAAATCCCCCGTCTGAAATACGTGAAAAGCCACACCCATATATTTCCAGTTTTATCATCGTAATTTTCCATGGGTGCGTGTTTCTCCAGTGTACACTATTTCATTACAAGATTGTGATCATGAATATATATCGTTATTACCGAAGCCGCCCCCCGAAGAAGGAGCGAAGAAGTCATGGGAGAGATTGAAGAGTGCTGGGGGTGGGAAAAAAAATGAAAATAGAGTACGCCAGGGCACAAAGAACCCCCCCCAACCCCTCCCCCAAGCCTTAATTCCCTCATTGGCCAGTCAAGTGGTATGCGGAGAATTATCAGTTGATTATCACAATCAGCCACGCCTCTCATTCCTCATGAAAATTAATGCCCCATCGAACATTTCACTTTTTTTCCTCCCGATGAATATTCTGGCGTATTAAATTCCCCCGGCCTTATTTTATTCCCTCGCGCACTAACGAGACTATTCATTTCAATCCCTACAAGTGTCGCGACACCCGCGAAAGCTTCGATTACAAAAACTTTTGTTTAAAAAATCGGCTCGATCGGGGGAATTTTAATTGATAACAAATTATCAATTAATAATTAATTTTCAAAGTAACCGGGCTACTGGAAAAAATAGAATTCCCCGGGAATTTAAGTTCCTCCAGTCGCAGCAATCATCAGAGCATTTGATTTGATTTTTTTCAAAAATTTGTTTTTGAAAAAAAAATCGTAAAAATTTTTTGACTGATTATTATTTATATTTTTTTTTAGGGAAGCAGAGGTTTTTTGCCGGTGATGGTTTGAAGTATATTTGGGAGGCCTGGCGACGGTTTTCCTCGCTCGGGAAAATTATTGACCCCAAATGACTCCAGCTGCCTCAGGCCGGCAATTAAACGTCGTTAAAAAACAAAAATGCCACATATTCGTTCTCGCTAATGGCCTTACCACGCTAGGGTGGGCTCGTCCCTCGGAAATAATCAATAATGATAATAATCCATACAAGGGACGCCTCAAGGTACGTCAGGAGACACACGGATAACAGATGTTGTTGGCGTTTCACCTTTTGTGGGCCTGTATTTTTGGTCAACCGTACGAGCAATGTTTGAGGTAAAATCGGGGGGAATTTCAATGCCATACGGTAGAATAAATCGAGTGACTTTCCTAATTACCGACTTTCCTATAAAATAGAGAAAAAAAATTAAAAAATATTTTTACTTACAAAAAATCGTCAAAATTGTTTTTTTCACGGGCAGAAAATAAGAAAAATGGGAATTCGAGATATTCAACAAATTTGAGTTGTAAATTGCGTAAAATTATTGTTTATCGGTATTATCGCGAGCGAGGGGTGGGACTCTATTTAAAAAATGAGCGAAGAAAATGAATTTTCTCCGCTGAACTAATTTTCACTTTCCAAAAAATACAAAATTATTTCAAAAAATCCCAATTTACTTATTAATTTTAAAACCGTCTAATTTGTTGCTTTATTTTGGCTCATAAAAATCAGGAAAAAATGGAGAATTGAAAACACGAGAAGAATTAATTATAAATATTTATAAATAAGCAAGGGCGAGGTGAGGGTACGAATTTCCACCCGCAAAACTAGAGTTCCAATATTTTTTTGATCAACAGCCGCTAATTTTTATTCTGTCGATGAGTTCGCCCCGCGTAATTCAACTCCATTAAATACAATTAACAGATTATTCTTCAATTACCTGAGTTGATAACGAGAACGAGTAAAACTCCGCAACAGGAAATTAATTGTCCCCTCGAGATCATCGTAAATCGTCACCACAAGTTCGGGAAAATCACGAAAATTGGGTTCACTGATTGAGGTTCTCCGCGTGAAAAAAAATAAACGCCGGGGATTTTTTTGTTGAGTATTTATTTCGACTTGTGTACGAAAAAAAATATCACTTGGGTACGTGTGGTGTACACAACGGATGAGGCGTGAGTGTCGGAACGTAGCGAATGCAACCCTCTACGAGTTTTCACGATCCCACCCGGTTCCCACGCGACTACGTATGTAGTAGACGCGCACCACGCGCAATATTTCTCCCGCTCTTTACATCTTACTTCCCCACCACCTCGTCACCCCCGCTGTTATCGTCGACCGCCCGCCACCCCTTCCGCTTCGCACCTCGCACACCTCACGCCCCTCGTCCGCCACCCCCCGGAATTTTTTTTCGGTTTTGTAGTGAGTGGACGGCAGTCCCGCAGATCCAATTCCACTGTTGGATTAATTTTGAGGGCGTCAAGAGAAAAATTTTTAATTAATAACTCACGTGAAAAAATAAACAATTCACGACAATTATGGAGTAAAAAATTTGTGACTCTCCAGAGACGTTCTAGGGGCGATTTTCCCCGGAAAGAATTGCCCAGAAAATTTTTGCCGGCTTAAAATTCCTCGCAAAAAATTTTCCCACAATAATTTCCCGGAAGAAATTCCCTTAGAAATGAACATTTTTAAAACACTAAGAATACATCTGTAATTCCAAAAATTGCAACACAATGAAAGTAAACATTAATTGCTGAGATATAAATATACATAAGCCAGTAAACAACGCAAGATTACAATCCTATTTCATAAATCAATCTCCAATGAAATGCAACTAATGTAAATAAATATAAATCAGAAGGGCACGACAATCATTATCAATTCGGCAAAATACACTCCCGACCATTATTATTCGACAAATTAGTAAAAAAAGAAACAAATCAGGGAAGACCCTTGAGAGATATTATTTTAAAAAACTTTTTCCAGGAAAATTCTGTGCGGGAATTTTTTTTAAGAAGCAGAAAATTCATAAAAAAAAAATTGTTTCCAAGGAAATTATTTTCCATGAATATTTTATTCGGGAAAATTTTTTTAAGGTGCGAAATCCTCACAATTCTTATTGAGAATTTAAATAAGTCGGGATTAAAATTGAAATTTTTTCGATTTAAAAATCCGAAAAAAATCGAGAAATTGTTTATCCCCCCAATGGAAAATAATGTGGGAAATCAATTACGAACTGATAGATAATTTATAAAAAATCCATCCGTACCCCAAATTTGCAAAACGGAATTTCGTTAAAAATAACCGAAAAGTGCTCTAAAAAATAATAAAAAATTTCGTGATAATTTTCCTGAAAATTCATTCAATGACAAAATTTCGTAACAGGCCATTCACTCAATGTAAATCCATGGAATCCGGAGTAATGTAAACGGAGGGTAAGTCGGTAGTGGGCCGGAGAGTCCGAGAAAACCATAAACAATGACGAAATAAATAAAAATGCGTATGCCCCCTTTTTTGTTGTGCTCCCTCGATCGGCACGAGCTTCCCAAGCCCGTAGAACCCCCTTCCCCCGTCGAGCAAATCGCGGACGCGAGTGTGAGGGGGGCGAGGATGGCTGGAAGCCGAGGGGATGAGGTGACGCGGCGCCGGGACGTCCGGCCATTCGGTGTGCGGACGGTGAGAGGACGTGGGGAAGGCGAAAAATGGGAGAAAACCAGCGGACACTCGGCCCTTCCCCAGCCGAGAAGCCCACCAGAAGATCCGCTACCGCGTATCGAATTTTTTTTCTATCGAACTCGATCTAATCCTCTCCTCTCTTTGTCTCCATTTTTCATCTCTCCTTTTATTTCACTGGATTTTTTTGTTCTTCACCCCCAGGAATTCGTACCTCGGGCGCAGAAGCTGTTGGACAGTTTGAAAATCCGAGACGCCCGGAGTCAATGAAAATTTTATGGCTTCAGCAGCTGTTGTCCCCATTTTCTCGTGTATCCAATGTCCGAGTTTCATGGAAGTGAGGTTGAAACGACGACAAGAAGTGGAAGGCGTATTATTTTTACTGTCATTTCTTGAATTTTATGGAATCATTCGCGAGAGATCTGGACTGGAGATGTTTAAGGATGTCATGGACAATTCGCCAATTGATTGGAGAAAATGTTTTTACTGGCGAGTGGCAGGAATTTTATGGATGTAAAGTCGAACGATATCCCAGAAAAATTTATGACTCTCCAAAAAAAAAAATTCCAGTGGCATTACATTTTTTTTTACCGACTACAATTGTTTTCGGGAATTTGGAAACTGGAAATTCTCTTTCGCGAGAGTCTCGAGTGGATTCAATAACTTTTCAGTCATCAAATTCGCATAAACAAATACAAAATGCGTTTCAACTCTTTCCATTGCCTGGATATTTATATTTTTATTGTATATTATTGTTTATTTGTTAATTTCCAACTGACGATTTTTCCAGGCCAACCAAGAATTGCTGCCGAATTTCTTTTTTTTTTTCTGTCCGTAAAATAAAAATATTACATCGCCCAGAAAAATTGCCCGAAGGTAAACATTAATTGAACAATTTAAACAATTTCCGTCATGACGGGGGGCGAAACGTGTCCACCGTCTGGGATCGTCGAATAAAAAGGAGTGAGGTCAGCGCCTGCCGATCGCCCGAATTTTCACTAAAAATTACATTCGCCTAGTTTTCTCCTCCCCTCCATCGACTCAAGTATCACTCGCCGTACAATTATTATGAACCTCCTCCCGAAATCGCCAAATCTATTGAGTAAACCAAATAAATAAATAACAGGAAAATAATTGAGACTCCATTTCCTAGGAATAATATTTTTTTTTGATCCGAAATGGAAAAATGGGCTTGAGTCGTCTCGAGGGCCGGTCGTCTCAGTCACTCATTACACGTGCAATACCGATAAAATCGTGAGCAGACATGATTTCCGACTTGTAGAAATCATGCACCGAGGTCGGTAATTACGTTTCCCTATGATTTAATAATTATTTTTCTTGTAATGAGTCACGGGGATTTCGAGGTTACCAACTATTACGCCCGGGCCGTTGCTTCGATTGCTTTTCCGAATGACCACAAAAATATATTTCTTTTATTAACAACACAAAAATAAGGAAAGGTCTGTTGCGGAGCACATCGTAAATTAAATAGAGGAATAAGTCGAGGGAAGCCGGGGGAAATCGGGGGGAAAATTCATCTGAGCCGTCCTCCCCTTGTCAGGGATGATACAGACGCCCGTTAAAGTGATATTCCGCACTCTGGGGGCCTTGGATGAGGAGTGATGTCACCCGGGCCGATGCCCCCCGGGACCGCCGCGCAATTGAACAAAGTAAAAATAATAGTAACTATACAACCGTAAATTTTCGTTAAAAAAACTCAATTTTTAAACATAATTTTTGGTATTTTTCCGCGAACTTCTATCGATTAGAAAAAAAAATCGAGCGCGAATTGAGGAAATTCAGGTAAAGATAATTCATTTTGCTTAACCCTTATCAATTAGGCATATTGTAATCTATCGTGAGCTCGATGAAATTAGTAATTATAATTTTTTAGGGATAAAAAGATTGGCCTTCCGGGGGTTGCGGCCAAATGTCAAATTTTATTGATTTCATTCCCCCCCGGACTGAATTTCATACCGATCTCTCGAAACTACCGGTAGAACTTTAATTGTTGTCTAACAACGTGCACTTGGTAACTTAGCACTAGCGCAACGGCCGCCTGAGCTCATTCCCCGAGTTCAAGACGCGGAACTTGGTCAACGTAGAAAACCAATTACGAGTTGGGACAGAAGTAGACGAGAGGAAGTGCTCGTCAGTTGGATTTTGGCAAGTGCGCGACGATATTTTTGATACTGAAAATAATCCACCAGTTGAGTAAATTGGCAAAATAAATAGAAGCCTGACGTGCGAATTTCAAGCGCCATTCGCAAAAATAACTGGCGATTTGTTGACAGAAAAATTATCAGGAGAATCTCTCACTGAAATTGAGTGTCAATTTTTTAAAGAAATTATTCATTTTTCCCCAAAACAACTGTCGCTTTATTCAATTAAATAAATTGTCTAAATTGTTAAAAAATTATTGACAAAAAAAATCCAATTTTGACAACCGAATTTTGAAAATATTTGTCATTTGTCAGAAAAATATTTTCCGGGTAGATTAATTTTTTTTTCTCAGTGTAATGGTTAATTTGATCAAGAGGGGGTACTGCGAGAAAATGTAATTGTGCAAAAACTCGTAAATTGTTGTCAAGAGAATATTTAATTGGCGAAATTAATTTTTTTTTTCATTGCAGAGCTCGCCTGCCCAAAAAAGTACGACAATTTTCGGTTTTTTGACCTACAATTTCAGGAATGCCTTGAGTGATCCACCCCCAGGGGTGGGTCCAGAGGGCGAATTCCTCTACGCACCCGTTGCGATGGGAATAGGATCCTAAGAGAGGGTGCAACCTAGTAGAGGAAGGACAAAAGGGACGTCGCTCAAGTCCTTAAATCGACCGACTCACTGGGGTTCGGCTTCTTTGAGCTTTTCTGTGTTACGAGGCTAGATAACTCCCTCCAATCGATTGCGATGATATCAAAGGGGAGAGTTGTAGGGGTGGATAGAGGGAGAGAAGATGCCTGGCGCCAACGCAGCCATCGGCGCCGGGGGGCGCCGACGAGCTTCCCCCCCTCAATTGTTGGCTCCAACTGACATTTTTTTCACTTTACATTTTCCAGTTAAGCTCATTGTCTTCCAGCCCCCGTGAATTAAATGTACTAGTAATGATTCTAAATTGATCGGGCTATTTACGGGTTTATTGAAACGATTTTGTTGTGAGCAATCTGATAAATTATCGAAATTTTAATTTTGAAGTACTTGAGAAGAGAAAATTTTAGGAGAAAGTAACGGGAATTGAATTGATGGGCTAGAGGAAATCGACTTAATTCTGAGTCTGAGTCTGAGTCTGAGGCTGAGTGTGAGTGTGAGACTGAGACTGAGTCCGAGACTGAGTGGGAGTCTGAGTCGGAGTCGGAGTCGGAGACTGAGTGGGGGTTAGAGGCTGAGTCTGGGTTTGAGTGTGAGTGTGAGTCCGTGTTTGAGTGGGGATGTGAGTCTGAGCCTGAGTCTAAGTCTAAGCCTGCACCTGAGGCTGAGGCTGAGCCTGAGGCTGAGTGTGAGACTAAGAATGAGTCTGAGTCCGTGTCTGAGTCTGAGTCTGAGTCGGAGTCAGAGTCTGAGACTGACTGGGGGTTTGAGGCGGAGTCTGGCTTTGAGTCTGAATGTGAGTCGATGTTTGAGTGGGGATGTGAGGCTGAGGCTGAGACTGAGACTGAGACTGAATCTTATCTAAATTCCTGAGAATACCCCAAAATTCCCCAGAAGTGGAGGGCGCTTGAATTTAGGTCGCTAGCTCGAACAATCCTCGAGAAATCCAGTAGTTTCGACCGAAACGATATCAGTTTATGCTCGGCAAACGACATCTACTCAAAATTCTCCGGAAAATTGTCTCGTCGCGTCTCATCTCGCGCAAAATCCTATTTACACTAACTGATCTCCCTGCTCTCCTCTCAATACACTATAAAAATTCCCCGCGATAAATCCCCTAAGTAAATTAAAAACTTCTACGCACTTTGAAGTATGCCAGCTCGTAAATCGCGAATGAGTGTTATTGTCCCATTGATTACAACCGCAGTTCGCGACTCTTTCACCGCTCGCTCTTGGCGTCGATTCAAGGAATCGATAGTTCGCACCTAACGAGAACCAATCTCCGATACTCTACCCAATATCCCAAATCGGGCAATTCCAAAAAAAATTGGAGACGGATTTCGGGAATTTTTTCAAAAAAATTTTGCGACAAATTGAAAAAATAAATTACTTAGTTAATTTTCTTTAATTAATTAATTAATTTCCTTCAATTCCTCAATTACTTAATTAACTCAATAGAAATTAATTAATTAATTAATTTGATTATTTAAAAATCTTTGAAGGACAAGAGACCTCCAAAAAAAATTCAAAAAATTAGTTTCTCAAATTTTTAAATATTTGTCGTCATCAAATGAAATTGCTCTTCATCAGTACCACCACGAGATTAAAGTTCCTTGAGTTAAAAAAAAAGTCCACAATTTACGTCAGGAAATTTCTTAGAAAATTCAATAGATAAAAATTAAAAAGTGGCCTTAAAATGTCAGAATGTGGATGAATAAAGCTCTATCAGGCGCGGAGAGATAGCCGAATGCCATTCGCGGAACTCACGACTTACATAATCGCTTAATCTTGCCCATGAATATATTTTTTTTTAATACCGAAAGGTGGAGATAAATCACGTACGGCATTTGCAATTTTCATGGAGGACAAATGCGTGAGGCGATGCGGAGGGTGAAAAGCGCGATGACTAACGCCCTAGGGGGCGAAAGGGGCGGGGGTTGATGGGGGTCGGATGGAGAGCGTCGAGACGCTTGGCGCCACATTGCCGCGACCCAAATAACAATAATGCTCTCATGTGGGACAACGATGGACCCTGGGATGCTGAAGGGATTTTAGTAAGTCATAATGCAAGTTTTGATGCTCAATGGGGGGGGATTGGGGGGAGTAATGGCCTCAATCGATGACTTGGCTTTGTTCTCTGCTGTTGTGATGTCATCCTGACGGCTGATCGAATTTTTACCCAGATTTTTTAGGCGTAACAGGCGGTGGATCGGTGAAGGCCGAGTCAACGTGGGCGGAAGAAGGCGAACCTTTTCTCATGTTGACAATTAATTTTTTGATTTTCTGGGAAATTTATTCAGCTTCGGGAAGGTATTTTTAGTTTTAATTATACATATATTTTTTTTAAACTTTTTTTTTAATATCAAGTTCTCCCTGCGGACAGATTTTTATTATAAAGTCTGAGCCCAGATGAATTATTTACAAATATCCCGATATACCAATAGTTTTTTTTATATTTTTATGCAACATTTAGTGGACACGGATCGATTTTTAGGGAGGAGTTGAACATTTTTATCGAAAATTTGAGGAATTTGTCGTGGAAAAGTAAATCACTTTTATTAAGCAGTCAACAAAGACTCTGGAGATATTCTCCAGAGGTTCCTTGGCTAACAGTGAATAGTTTCCTTGATGGTATAGTCGCCGTTCAAGTGATAGTATAAATTCAATCAAAAAAAAGTTGACATTCCAAAAGCGAAATTATGGATACTTAATTCAATATAGACACCTGCCTGTATTGGATACCATGAAAGATACAATCTAATATTCAGTCATTAGTGACTGATCAATTTTTTTTCACAAATCGATTACAGGACAAAACTGTTTGAGGATATATATTTTTTATTGGTATATCCTCTCACTGTACCTTCCTTCGATAGTAAACTTGCGTCACGAAAGGATGAGTTTCCCCGTCTTACATTTGCTGACAATGTGCGATTTGACCACACGAGTCTGTTTTATCGGCGGGGATGGTATTGCTGTATACTGCAATACAACGTTCGGTGTTTTGTTAGTAATTTTCAAAAGTCACTTACGCTGTGATTTTCGACGCGAAAGGTGAAGGAGGAATGAATAAACAAGTGAACAATTGCCCATCAAACGACGCCTGTTTCATTGCTTCATATTCGACTGAAAGACAGAAGCGCCAACCAAAGTCTAGGAAAGAGTTAATGCCGGTCATCTAGAAATCATAGTGTAGATTACCCGAGGAATAAAACTGCAATACCATCTCCGCCGATAAAACAGTCTTATTTGGTCAAATCGCAAATTGTCAGCAAAGTCAAGGTAAAGAAATTCACACTTTTGTGATACATCTCTACCGGTTCATGGAAAAAATGTACTGAAAAGAAATGTTTAGCCTACAATAGCTTCCTTTCCAGCAATGCTTCTGTAAAAAAATATCTCCACTATTATTAATGACTCAATGCTTGTTTATATCTCACATGACGTTGAATATAAGTAAGTATTTGTATTGAATTATGGCGGCTCAATGCCAGTTTTGTAAGGACAGTGTTTTTCAGATTAAATATGAATCATCATTCACATGGCGTTTATCGGATAAATTGAGCTACGTTGCTGGCTCACGTGGCAAATCGTTTTAATTGTCTTTCGCTCATTAAATTTTCCACTCTACATGACTTCATGGGAATTTGAAGTTTTACAGAATGTTAGTACTTCAGAAAAAATGGAACGCTTTGTTTTTACGTCGAAACAAATTTTTTAATCTCGTCATCACTAGTATCTTACATTTATCAAAAACTTCAAATTTCGTCTTATATTCTAATGCGAGTATTCATTTGTTTATTCAAAATAATATTCACATTAGAATTTTCAGACATTCTCAAAATTTTCGATTTTATGACATTCGTTTGAAGTGCAATATTCCCCCTGAGACATATGAGTTTTCCGGTACTAACTCTTGCAATTATGCACTTATGGGAATACAAAGTTTCCCAAATTTATTGAATAGGTACGAAATCGTAACAGTGAATAAAAATTTTTGTATTTTCGACGTCTAAGGACTTCAGGTTTTCTTA